>APFE031464389.1:231597-300844 GCA_000404065.3 Pinus taeda | reverse complement strand
TCTTGATTAGTGTCTTCTCTCTGATAGTTCCTGCTTCCACTTGGAGAATGATGATCTGTTACTCATCCCTGGTCGAAAATGGGGTGGCAAGTGTCAGAGAGGAAGCTTCTGGATGATTCCATGATCTTCCACCTCGCATTTTGTCCCTGCCATTTGTCCATTCCCGACCATCGCACCTTACAGAGGAGCAAAATAGTATGCATCACACCCTGTACATTGGGGAGGTGATATGCATCGTACCCTCTGCATTGAGCTTTCAGTATGGTCCAGTTTTGACCATTTATGAGCAGTTTTCAATGGATAACTTCTGAGAGATGATGTAATCAGTTGACCTTGTTCCTTTAGGCAGTGAAGCAACACTTTTAGGGACTTAAGAGCCCTCAGTTTATGGACATTTGTGATTGGGGTTGAAGTGCCCAAAAATGTCTATAACACACAATTAGTTTCAGGTACACCTAGTGCCTCATCACTTTACCATAACCCTATTTGGGCATCTGGCGCCATGCCTACTACAAGTCCATTCATTGCGAACTCGAACTCACAACAAGTCGTTACCTTAGTCCTGATGCAACCCATCGTTCTGAACCCTCTTGTATTGTCTGTCCCAGTTACCCATTCGGTTCAACCGATGGTCTCTATCAGTTCCTCAATCCCTCCGATCAGTGGCCAAGTTGTGCCACCAGCTGGGGGCAGAATCTGAATGTTTCTATGGTTTCAAGCACCACCAATGTGAGTAGCTCATAAGCTTACATGCTTAGTATGAACCAACCTTATTTTGGCATTATTCAAAACCCTGCTGGTCCTACTCGATCGAGCAATGTTCAGTACCAACAAGTTCAAAATCCAGTTGGTCAGTCTGGGTCAAGCAATTTCCAGTATCAGTAGCCTTATGAGGCTCAATTTCAATACCAAACTCCTTACATTCCATATGGTTCTCAAGGAATGATTAATCTGCCTTACGTCCTTCAGTCTGGATAGTACGTTCAGCGTGGCTCATCCACTTTCCAAGGTGGCTATGGCTAGATTCAGTTCGGAAATTTTCTAGGCACTGCTCAAGTACCCTTGCAACAGTAAGGACAACCTCTACAACAACAAGGGCAACCTTTGTTGTAGCAAGGGCCATCCACGTAACAACAAGGGAAAATGATCCTGCAGCAAGGTCAACTGCAACAACCACAGGGGCAACCCTCGGAACCATTGCAACAAACCGTGTAGAAGTAGATGTAGTATGCTTCGCAAACCTCCTAGCCCATGTTTTTGCAGGGCCAACCTTTGCAGCCCCAACGACAGCTTTTGCAGTCGTAAGGCCAACCCTTGCAACAACCAAACCAACCCGAGCAGCAGCAACCCTTATATACATATCAACAAGGTCAACCCTTGCAAGGGCAAGGCCAAGGTCAAGTCCTGTAGAAATAGGCCCAAAATCCCATTGTCCTAGGTCAATAGGTCCAAAATCCTTTTGGCCAAGGGTAGCAGGTATGGAATCCTAATGTCCTAGGTCAACAGGTGCATAATCTTTGGCCAAGGAAAGTAGGTATAGAATCCCTATGTCCAAGGGAAACAAGTGTACAATCCTTATGCCCAACGGCACCAAGCCCAAATTCCTCTTGTTCAAGGGCAACAATTTCACCACCATTTTGTCAGGGACAACAAGTACAATACCCATATGTCCAAGGTCAATAGGCTTAACAGCCTATTAACCCATACGTTGCTTATCAGCAACCTATGATTGGATAGTTCCAAGGTACTCAAGGTCAAAATCCTCCCTATGGCCAAGGTAACCCATAGTGGGGGCAGAATCAAATGAGATATGGCCAAAATCCTCCATTGTGGGGCCAAAATCCTTACCAGCAAGGATGGGCTCCTCCGGTTGGACCTGCTTACCGACCTCCAATGCCTTTTAATACTCAATTTCCATTTTTCACCACACTAGAGTTTCCAGATGTGTCTCGCCTTACGAATTATCCAATTATTCATTTGACATACTAGCCTCCGGATTTGTCCAAGATCCTAAGCGATTGTCCTAAGTTCGATGGGAAAGAAAAAGAAGATCCTCAATCCCACATGATGACATATCACCTCTGGTTCTCTTCAAATTTTTACATTGATGATTCCATTCATCTCCGTCTTTTCCAATGAACGCTCATAGGTGCTACAGCCAAATGGTACATCGAGCTTCCTCGAAGTACTTACCATGACTTTAACTCTTTAGCCATGGCTTTCCTCACACATTTCTAGCTGTCGGTTCACTATGAAACTGGCACCTATTTTCTCGCATTGATTAAGCAAGATAATGTGACACACATCTTAGATCACATCCATGAATGGAGACATAGATGTCACTAGATCAAATTTGAGATTGTTGATCAGGTTCTCATTGAATGGTTCACTAAGTCATTCGTGGCTCCAATTGATTGCGACATAGATATGGGTGGGTGCATACTGAAGAATAAGCCATCGCTCATGCCCATCACTTAGATCTACTTTACTCTCAATCTGGCACTTTGTATGAGTTATTACATGATGCTTCACGGCCATCATCCAATCCCACTACATCGAAGCCATAGGCCACACCCCCTATTGATGGAGTCATTGGTTCAATGTCCCAGACCCCTGCTAAATCTTCTTCCAAACAGAAGTCAATCTCAAACACTATTTCCAATAGTTCTTCCCAAAATCCACCTAGCCCAGGTAAAACCTCAAGGGTCCACGCTGCCTAGTCTACCACAATGGACAAATCCTCAAAAGGTAAGAAGAAAGGCAAAGGAAACTGTAAATTCGATGCCCCAAAATAGGGTCCTCCTAAATTGTCTGCTAGTGAGTGTTCACAATGGAAACCTAAGTATCCCTGCCTCATTTACGAGGAGGATCACTATACCAAGGATTGTCCCCGACGATCCAAAGTTAGTCATTTTCTCAAAGGGACCCCAACTGTCCTAAAAGAGCCATTTTCGTTTCAGTAGACCCAAATGGTAGACCAACCTCAATCCTCTACTTCCTCAGGATCTCAAGTGTTCATGATGAGTATGCCTATCAATGTGGCTACTAGATCAAAATATTACCAAACTCATGCTCCAACAACCAGGAAAGCGAAAGAAGCCACGACTTCTTCTTCTGCCCCGAGTTCTAGCCCTCTTCATATCGAGTGCCCTAACCCTGATTCTGTTATATGGCCACCCTCTCGAGGTGTGCTAAGGAAATCTTCATACAATCCCAACACTCGAGCCGCTCAACACTATAATATTGTTGAGGATTTGGCTCAAGCACCATCAACTATGTCGGCTCTCGAGGTGCTCCAAAGCTGCCCATCACAGTAGAAATCTTTGTTGTTGGCTATCAGGGGCATTGATCCTACCGAATCCAATTTGATATGTTTTGATCTAGAGAACCATGTTTCTTGCCTCCCTCATCATATTTTCTTTCTCATTCAGGTAATCTTCAACGACAAGACCATCCACAAGACTGTCATCAATGAAGGTGCTTCCACTTGCATCATGTCAATCACATGCTGGAATGCCATTGGTTCTCCTACTTTGAACCAATCCCCAAACACTTCAGAAGCTTTCAACGGGTGTGATTCATGACCCTTTGGTGTCTTACCTAACCTTGCCATTATTATGGAGGGAAATTTAGTACAAGTCGAGGTAGATATTGTTAACGCTAATCTCAATTATAATCTTCTACTCGGCTGGAGCTAGGCCCATGCCATGCATGCTGTAGTCTCCTCCCTATTTTGCATGATTCATTTCCCCATCAAGGGAAGATTGTCACTATCGACCAGATGTCCTTCTTTGCCTCTTCCTCCTCAAATGGCAATATTTCGTACGTCAAGCACACTAGTGCTCCATTTGAGAGTGTGGGGGGTGGTATTTTTAAATATTTTGTCTTAATGGGAATTTTTCCACTCCCACCTCCTCATGTTGCCTATGTTAACATGATCTCGGGCAAATTTTACCCTTGGGTCATACCTTCACTAGATCTTCTTGATACCTGGGGCGAGGTTATTCCACTTAGTCCTACCAAAATCAATTACATGGAAATTGTTTCGGCCTCAAGTTCTGCATCCTCCGATTCTTCTATTTCAAAGATCTCTCTCGAGACGTATTCTCAATCCCCATGGCTTGGCGTTTTGGAATCTCTTGATCCCTTAGCTGAGACTTTTCTTGCTGACAAAAGTATCATGGAAGTATGTCTCTCGAGGAACCACCTTGGAATGATACTCATCATCGTTCCTCGATCTTGCCTCGCCTGGAAATCACGTCTACCAATCTTGAAGAGTTCTCTTCTCTATTTCCTTCCCTCCCACGTCCACCACTAATTGTGACTCATGAAGTATGGTCGGAAGGAATTTTGGGTAATATTACCCAAATGATGCCAATTGATACTTCTATGAAGCCTGGTATCGTTGAACATGTCCATATAGGGGTAACTTGTTCTCTGAATGAGATCAAGACCTATACTCATTCGTTTCAAGAATTCTATGATGTATTTACATGGTCCTATGGAGAAATGTCTGGCATTGATCCTAGCATTGTTGTGCACGAAATACCAACTTATCTCTACCCAGTGCACCCTAGGAAGGTCGCTGCTATCAAGGGTGAATTTGAAAAACTTCTCAAAATTGGATTCATCTATCCAATCCCTCTTGTAGATTGGGTGTCAAATATTGTTCCACTGAAGAAAAAACAAGGCATGATCCACATTTGCGTTGATTATCGTGATCTCAATCATGCCTTTCCTAAGGATAACTACCCTACTCCCTTCATTGATCAAATCATTGAAGAATGTGTTGGGAGCAAAATGTTTTCCTTTATTGATGGTTTTTTTGGTTATAACTAGATTAACATTGTACCTGCCAATCATGAAAAGACAAATTTTATCTATCCATGGGGTACATTTGCGTACAAAAATATCCCTTTCGGCCTCAAAAATGTTGGGGCTACATTTCAGCAGGCGATGTCCTATGTGTTTCATGATATTTGAAACATTGTTCAGCCTTACTTGGATGACCTTCCCGCTCATTCTCGTAAGCGCCAAGATCACCTTTACCATCTTCAGTAGGTTTTTCTTCATTGTAGACACTACAACATTCAGTTAAACCCACATAAATGTGTTCTCTACGTCGAATCTGGACAACTCCTTGACTTTATCATTTCCAAGGATGGTGTTCGCCTTGATCTGCTTAAAGTCAAGGCCATTGTAAATTTACCCCCTCCATCTTCATTGCACCAACTCCAGAGCCTGCAAGGAAAGGAAAATTTTCTTCGTCATTTTATACTGGATTATGCTAGGCTAGCTACAGGATTTACCCAGTTTCTCAAACTTTGCCTGGGATGAGGTTTCCCAAAAATATTTTTATGATCTCAAGGTTGTCCTCGTAAATGCTCCTTTGCTGCATCGCCCGGATTATCATCACGATTACTTCCTTTACCTAGCTAATGCCCCTAACACTATTGCTATAGTCTTGGTCCAAGACAATGACAAAGGAAACGAACATGTTATCTACTACCTTAGTCGTAATATCCTCGACACCGAAATGTGTTATGCCCGTGTCGAGAAGTTGGTTTTGACTGTCATCCAGGTTGTTCAACACTTTCGGCACTACATCCTCTTATGCACTATTACTGTGATTTCTGAATGCAACCCCATGATATACATCCTAAATCGTCAGTTGTTGGGGGGGAAGTATTCTAAATAGATTTTCATCCTGCAAGTATTTGATTTGGTATTTAGTACTACCAAATCTAAGAAGTCACTAGTTTTTGCCGAGCCGATTTGTTCCCTTCCTTCTACATCTCTCCCGATTGGCACAGATGAACAACTTCCGGATGAGACTCTTTTCCTGATTAGCACCCTTAATCCGTGGTAGGGTTATATCATCGTGTATCTCCAAACATCCACATTCTAGTCTGCATTGACTAAGGATGATCGTTGATGGAATCGACATCACTTCCAACCCTACCGTATTATTGCCAATACTTTATACCATGTCAATGTCGATTCAATTCTTCGTCGATGCCTTAATATCAAGGAAGCTAAGAGAGTTCTTAATGATTGCCACTCTAGGGCATGTGGTGGTCATATGTCTGGCTATGCTACTTCTTAAAAATATTTGGCACTGGTTATTTATGGCCATCCATTTTTAAGGACTGCATCCTTGCTATTCACAAGTGCCATAACTGCCACATTTACCAATGTAAGATGCACGCCCCACTCGCTCATCTACACCCCATCATTACTGTTGGTCCTTTTTCCAAATGGGGCATCAACTATATGACATGTAACCCTCATTCGGTCAGGGGGCATCGCTATATTATCTTTGATGTGGATTATTTCACCAAAGGGGCCGAAACAATGCCTACATACTCTGCAGACAGTAAAACGACGACCCAATTCCTTTTCAATCATGTTATGCCCAGGTTTGGCATACCTCAAGCCATTTTTAGAAACCATGGCTCCCATTTATGAGATTACATGATGGTTGATCTGACTTCCGTGTTGGTTTTCTACCATGATGGTTCAACCCTGTATTACCCTTAGGCCAATGGCCAAGTTGAAGCTATGAACAAGGTTTTGGTTAAAATGCTTCAACATACTATTGGGATGCACAAGTCAAATTGGAACCTCATGCTATTTTCAGCTATGTGGGCTTACCAAACCTCGACCAAAGACACAACTGGTTTCACACCATTCCATCTTGTGTACGATCTGGAAGCAACATTGCCAATTGAATGTGAGATTCCTTCGCTCAAGCTAGCTGTCGAACTTCTCCCTGAAACATCACCTCAGGAAGAGCACCTATTATATTTAGAGTGACTAGATGAGACTCGTCGTCTCATTACGTCGGTTATCGAAGCACAAAATAAATGATTCAAGTCCCATTTCGATCAGTCGGTCTCCCCTCACACATTCCCTGAGGGTGATTTGGTTTTACTATACGACTAAGCTAATGATAAGCTGGTGGCAGGAAAGTTCAAGACCATGTGGCATGGGCCCTACATTTTGAAATGTGTTTTACAAAAAGGGGCCTATGAGCTTATTGATTATGAAGGTGATCCTATGGACAAGCCTTGAGACGGGCTTTACCTCAAGAAGTACTATGCTTAGGTCATCTTGCATGGTTAATTGTGTACATTAGTGTGTCATTCATTTTTGTGCAGTGTGGTTTGGTGTGTTAGTTTTTAAAAAAAAATCATATTTACTATGTTTCCCTTGCTTTGTAGATGTCTGTGACTGCCCACATTAGTTTCGTTGACGGTGCTTGTTGTAGTACCCAAAATCTATCATCCGTGTTGTGGGCTATTTATGACACTCACAGTGAGTTGATTGATATTCAAGGTATTTGTTTATGTCACACAACTAACAACATTGTTGAATACAGTGCAGTCATTGAACTGTTGTCAGAAGCCATTGCTCTTGACACTCAAGAGTTGGTTGTCAACCTGGATTCACAACTTGTCGTCCTTCAACTCAATGGGCAATATTCTGTCAGAAACCCTTAGATTTTGAGAATGTATCTCCGTATTCGTCTACTGGAAAGGCATTTTGCTTATATTACATATCATCATATTCCTAGATGCATGAATACATTGACATATGTGTTAGATAATTATGTGTTGGATAGGCATTTACAAAATGTGTGACAAGATAGAACAAATCATTTGTACCATAATAAGAAAGAAAGTACAACATGTATAGATATGATGATAATGTTTGATACATCGAAACCCCAAAAAATAATATGTGTGTCCAAATAACATCGGCGGCTCGCAGGCCTCATATATCCATGGCATGCAGGCCTAAAATATGTAAATGTTGGACCTAGGAACTAATCAGCATGGTGATCATGGTAGCATGACACGGCTCGTGCAACACAATTCAACAATCGGTGAATCTAATCCGATACTCCCACCAGGTGTCTTTGGTACTGGCGAGGAATGTCTCCCACCGGAGCATACTATGTGATACCACAAGTCAACCCCTCAAGGTTCCTTGCGATCTCCTCCTCGTTATCACTCCCCTCTTGATAAGGAGCGACAACATCAAACTGGCGGGCAGCGCGCTTGGATATTGGGGACATCTCAGCAGGACGCTCTGGTCCAACATCTGCATTAACAAAGCGAAATGTTATAAACACATATATATCAAAAACAATTAAAAAAATGATTTTTTACCTTCATCATCAAAATCCTCTCCATTTGGTAGCAGCATGTCCTGATCTCCATGAAAGTCAGTGCCATTGTATGGCCAATCCTCCACAATGATCAACTATCATTGTAGCCATGAAAAGAAGCCAGACCTGTATGACATGTGCTAGCCCCCAATGATCTTGGGCATCAAATGACTCCATCGGGCCATCCGCAGGTCACGTGGCATGGGAGGATCTACCTCATTCAACTGGTACTGGAACAGCAGCTCCCGTTCCAAGAAAAATGTCACTAGAACGGATATAAAGCAAAATTGCTTCAGATTCCCTGCCTTATCATTGGTCAGCGGGCGTTTTATGTTAATCTTCATGGCTTCCTCCCAATTGAAGATTGACAGTGCTGTGCAGTTGATGGCATATAGGAATTTCGACTTGTTAGTCTCATGCACTGCCTGGGACCCCACCACTCTATTGATAGTCAACAGTAGCACTCTCAGTGTCATATCTTGGAAGGTGGCAATCTCAATCTTGCCACTCTTGGATTTGAGGGCTTTAGGGCTTTGGCAAGAAACATGGATATACTTGCCCCAATTGGTCGTGGCCCATATAAGTTGACTGGTTCCCCTCTCCGGGATAGTCCTGTGATGAAATATATGTCTGAAGTTTCTAACTCTAGCTCATGGTCACCAATGACAAATATTTCTCGATTTATATCCCATAGACTAATCAAGTACTGAAGCAGCTCAAATTGGGCCTGCATCCTTGGCATGAGAAAGAATTTGAGGAGCCCATAGCCCCTCAAAGTATTTAGGCAATTTGGATCATTCAGTGCCTGGGTGTCCACATCCTCATGCTCACGTTCTTTCCAGTCTACCATTTTTGGTGATTCTTTCTTGCAAAACCATAGATTTAAGTCAATAATCATTTTTTGTCCATAAATTTCAAATTCTAACGGTGGTTTTCAGGGGAAATTGGTTTTTTCCCTATTCACGGTGCCAACATGCCTATTTTAAAAACAGTTGCACTGACGATGCGATAGGCCATTTTTACAAATCCTCCCTCAAAATCCAAAAAATGGTTAAAAATACGAATAAATGGTATGAAAATGAATCTTAGGGTTTTGGCTCTTACCTGTAACTAGCGGCTCGGCAAATGAACTCCCCGATCTCCCGCAATCTGCTATGGAAAAATTAGGGAAAAAGTGAGTAAAATGTCTTTCACAGCAAGGCAAAATAGTACATGGTAAAAAATACTTACTTTTCCTCCTTTTTATTCAATTTTTCATGAAATATTAGGTTTTGTAAATATTTTGACCTATTTTGGCTAGGAATTGGATAATGCACTTTACCTTTTTGCACAATAACAGGTGATGGATGTTCGACAATGATGCCGAGTCACATTTTAGCTCTTTTCTCGACTCGTAAAACTCATATGAAAAGATTATCGAGTATTTTTCCCTTTTGACTCGTAAAATAAAATATAATGGGGGTTCTACTTTCAAGCTCTTTTCCGACCCTTTAAAAGCAAAAATATAGTCGAGCCCTGGTCGTTCTGAACTCGTTAACGGATGTGAAATGTCATGCATCTAGTATAAGTTTACCCCTTTTTCAGGTTGGGATGAACTATCTATGAAAACGGCACTCCTTGACTAAAATGGTCAAGCAGTTCTCTCGAGTATCATTTTCTACCTTTTCAGGCTCAAGAGACACAAATGTACGAAAAGGGACCATGTGGAGTTTTCTTTTCCGTGTGTTTTTCAAACTCTCTAAACATGAAAAAGATACCAAGTTACACCTTTGTCAGACTCGTTAAAATATTAAATGACATCAGATTCGTCACCATGACAAACATGATCTTCTCCTTCCTAGGGCTTACTAGGTCAGATTCGTCCAAACGATGAACTTACAGTGCAAGCATATGCTATTCCCTTCAAGCTTGTGATTAAAAAATAATTGGGGTACCTACCAGAAATGGTGGGGGGAAATTTGGAAATCTAATTAGTTGTGTCGGTAGCTTACTCTTGAACATGACACTTTCTACTTCTTGTCAAGTTGGGATATCCTCCTTTCTATCATTGACCTTCCTAGGTTGGGTAGTTCATTTTTGCCTTCCATCTAATCTCTGCCACGTCATCATGACCACCGATCATATGGATCCAAAAGCTGCCATACTTCCAGTTGTGTCACCAATATGTTCAAGATTTGTCCTTCTGCAGTTACACTTACCTCTGATTCTTTGTATCATCCAAAATCATTTTGCATCCCTTTGCCTTGTGTCGATGATGTGGGGTACATTATGGCCCTCCTTTGACACAGTCGCTTCCTATCGACTTCAACTCATTATCCAAGAAGTTGACCGAGAGACTCCCTTCAAGTACCTTAGAGCTTGCATGCCCTAATGGCAAGTTCTTCGCACTCAACGATAAGTTCACCTCATTGGCTTTTGATCGAGTGATTTCACGAGTGTTAAACTTTAGTTCTTCTATTCACATTCTGTGGATTTTGCTAATAGTACCTTGAGGACCATTGACATTATTGTTGGTTTCTTTCGCACTTGTTAACAGTTTACATCATTAAGTGGTAATCAGGCAACTTTCTAGCATGTTTGACGTCAACACATCTATTCACATGTTAGAATTTGTACTTTGATTGAGTCGTGTTGGAGCGCAAGACCCTGGGATAGTATCACAAAAGTCCAGGTTGCAAAGTGATGTGACATGATTATGTTGATATACATGTCTCTTTCACATGGATGGTTGCGACCATACCATGAGTTCTCATATGTGGTCCTTCTCATTAATGGATGGTTGCAACCATACCTTGGTTTTGATATGATCCTCTTTATAGGATGGTTGCGCCCATACTTGGATCCATTTACATGATCATTCTCTAGATGGCTATGTCCATACCATGATTCATGTATCATTTGATAGAGTTTTCAATTATGTATATGTATCCTTACTTTCTTGCATTTTTTCCGATGACAGACTCCAGTTCCCTGCATTGATTCATAAATCATTTCATCCCTCACTCTAGTTCGGCCTTCACACTTTAGGGGACATCTGTTACACAACATTTTGTCACTGTCCCTGTACTCCCCATTCCTTGGTCCTGGAGGACCTCTACAATGAACCCCACATGTTTTCCCTTCATGAAGAAACTCCCATTGTGTCCCTCTTCATGAGCAAAACAATTCCCTTTTGCACCATTTCCCCAAAATATTTTGTTTCTCTTAGTTTACAAGACCAATGCTAATGATCCTTGTCCTCCTCATGCCAAGATGCATGGATTAACGTTTTCCCTAGCACCGACCGGAGCGACTGAGCTTTGTTAAAATCGCACCAATCCTCTTATGGAATTTTTTTTAAATAAGGAGCCAAAAATTTCAGCTCTAGAAGCTTTGTAACAGAATTCTGGTAAATGGTTTGGCTGAATGGGGTCGATGATTTCAGTTTGGGCTCCTTTCCCCTGTAAGGATGGAACTACCTCAAGAGACAAAACCTTCTCCCATGAGAAGAGGATCCATTTCCCATCCATTCATGCTATATAAACATCCATTTTTCCCAAACACAAGCTAGTGTTAATGTTGGGGTGCCAATGCTAATTAAGTTTGGAGTAGACATCAAGATATTCATAGTTGTAGCTCTCTAGTTGTGTGAGGGAGAAGAGTGAATTTGATTTAGTGTGAAGTCTAAAGGGAAGAGCCTTAAAACTATCATTGTTGAAGCCATCATGGAATGCTAACGAAAGTGTGTGGGAACATGGTTTTGTCGGAGGAGAACAACAATGTCAAGGCAATGGTTGTAATCTCTTCTTGATTCAATATATATGAAACTATCAATTGATTTCCAACATAATGTGTCATCTTACATGTTTATGGCTTACTGTTTCTTGACTTGTTAAGTAGGTTGAATTACAATTTGTCTATTATCACGATTGTTGTTTTTTGTTGTTTACTTGTTTCAGGTGTTCTACGAAGGAAACAAGAGATAGCTGGAAAGATCAAGCAACGTCATCATCAAACGAGGTAAGTGTACTAAGAGGTAGGCCCTCTTAATTGGTTCTAACATAAGGAAATTTTCGGTAGAATGTATCGGTTGTGGATAGACCCATTATCGGGCTAGAGGAATTGTTTGTGTCCACACTCATAATTTTACTTCACCACAGAGCAACAGTGTTCTCAAAGATTAACTTGAGATTTGGATACCATCAGGTACGCATAAAAGATGAGGACATTTACAAGACTGCATTCAGGACTAGGTATGGGAATTATGAGTTTGTTGTTGTTCCACTCGGCTTAACTAATGCTCCAGCTACATTTATGTGTTTGATGAATAGTGTGTTGCATCCATATTTGGAGAATTTTGTTATTGCGTTCATTGATGATATATTGGTATATCCTAAAAATGAGGAAGAACATGTTGATCACTTAGAAACGATGTTGAGGTTGTTGGGAGAGCATCAATTGTATGCTAATATTAGCAAGTGTAGTTTCTTTCAAACTGAGGTACATTACTTGGGGCATATTGTCTCCAAGGACGGAATTGTAGTAGATCTAGAGAAGGTAAGGGCCATCATGGAGTGGGTAGCTCCTAAGAGTCTGGATGAGGTGAGATCCTTCATGGTTTGATTGCTTATCCTATCACATCATTATAGAGGAAGGGTAAGAAGTTCAAATGGAATGAGGAGTGTGAGGCTAGGTTTGAGCAACTCAAGTAGTTGTTGACACATGCACCAATGCTAGAAATTGTAGATCCAAACAAAGAATTTGTATTATGCACATATGCTTGTAATAGAGGGCTTGGTGGTCCTTATGCAGGATGGACAAGTGGTATGTTCTGAGTCCCAGAAACTAAACGAGCATGTGAAAAACTATCCCACACATGATTTGGAGTTAGCAGTGATCATACATGCATTGAAGATGTGGATACAATATCTTCTTGGAAGGATATTTGTACTTATGAGTGATCATATTGGATTGAGGTATTTTTTTGACCAGCCAAATTTGAATGCCAAGTAGGCTAGATGGTTGACCATGATCAACGAGGTTGATTTTGAGATCAAGTATGTCAAGGGTAAAGAGAAAATAGTGGCATATGTTCTCAGTAGACATGTATAGGTAAATCACTTGGTACCTATGAGCTCCTACGGGACAGACTTACAGGATAGGATCTTGTAGGCAGGTCGGCAAGATGTTAGGTATATGGAGATTGTGCACAGGTTGCAGTAGGATGCTAGTACAGGTACATGTATAGGTAGTGGTACAGGTACAAGTGGCAGTATAGGTATAGGTACAGGTGCAGGTGCACAGGGTATAGATTATTGTCTTACAACAAATGGGTTGGTCAGGTTCTGAGACAGGATATATGTACGTGATAATAATGAGCTCAAGAAGGTGATATTGAGGGAGTCTCACATGAAACCTTATCAGGTCACCCATCTTATCAAAAGGCATTAAATATGGTGAAGAGATTTTATTATTGGCTAAATATGAAGAGGGATGTAACAGAGTTTGTGGCCATATGTTTCAATTGTCAGCGAGTGAAAACAAAATGTAAACATCCAGGGGGACTGCTACAACAAATTGTGATTCCATAGTAGAAATGAGAATTTATTTCCATGGAATTCATCACAAGGTTGCCGAAGAAAATAAGATAGAATGATTACATTATGGTTATTGTGGCATCGTATCAATGTAAACTACCTACTAAAGACTCCACGTTGTTGTTGAATTTGCATGATGCTACTACATTGCTACCAGCTTTACATTGCGCTCCCCAACATCTGACTGCTACTAGACTTTAATTGTCATTCGACATCTAACTGCATCTACTGCCACTGCTCCATCCTACTACTGAATACTATGGCCCCCTGTAGCAAGGTATTTATTCAAGATGTGGATCTCCTCAAGAATCCTTCCCACGTGCACTCTAAGGCTACAAAACCAAGCCACCCCATTTCACTCCTAGGGGTATGTCATCAAACATGGTGAAGTCTTCCTCCAGCCTAAAGGGTGGCCTATCGATCTTTGCCAAAGCTACTTGTTGGTCCCGCTTCTCCTCCTTGTTCTTCTTCCTAAGAGGAAAGTGGGTACTGTAGTTTATGAGTTCACCACACCTGAAACACTTGACCTTTGACAAGTCTTTATTCTTCCTTCTGTGTTCCCCCTGCTCGTGACTTGGACCCTTTGATGCTAGGGCCACACTGTCCTCCTCCTTCATTGTCTTCAATCCATTGTTGCTTCCATTGATGGATATATTTAACATAGCTAGTCTCAACTCCTCCTGCTGCAAATTGACCCACATTCTATCCTAGTCTAGTAGCCTATCTCTTCCCAATATGCTTTGGATAAATACCTACCAATTCTCTGAGACACCATTGAGTGAAAATAACACTAGCTCCATGGGTTGGGGTGCTACCCCAACAACTAACAACTAGTCTCATAACTCCTAAAGTATGGTAAGGAAGGGTTCTATGCCTCCCCTTTCTACATCTGGATGAGTCTCAACTTCTCTTCTAGGTAAATATTCCACTGCTTGGAAGTACCCTGATACAACGTGGAGAGAGCATCCCACATCTACTTGGCAGTATATTTGTCATCTATATGTGATACAAAATCATCCTTGACTCCATCTAGGATCAATTTCTTCACCCACGCCATCTCCTTCTTGTACTCCTTTCGCTGATCTGCGTCCTGGGGAACTGTTACCACTGCATCGATATACATTTTCATACCAAACTCATATATAAGGAAGAACATTTTTTCCTTCTAGATGACATAGTTGGAAGCCCCATCCAACCTATCCTAATCACAAAACCCAGTAGTGGCCATCTCCACAAAATGTCAAAAACCTCCTCTTTCCTTCTGGTCAGCTATTCACACTCCCTTCTGGAGTGAGAAGATCTGCTCACAATGACTGTTGATATTGAAGGAAAAATCGAACTTCTTGAGACTAGAAGTTCCCTGAGGAAAATTTTCCCTTTGCGTGTGCTCTTCTTCCACCTGATGCTGGCTCTACTCTAGCAAACTGCTGCAAAAACCACTGCGTCCAGCTAAAGATCTACTTAATGAAAAAATATGAGTTTCTCCCTCTGCCTCTGGAATCACTTGATCTAGAGAGATCAATTTTGTCTTCCCCTCACTTAGAAAAATCAAACCTCCTCAAGTATTTTGTCACTCATACCATGCAAAAATTCCAAACTGGAATCCTATTGCAACACCTCGAAATTATTCTCCTAATTATTAATTTAATTTAACAATTTATTTACTATTTGCTACAGGAAATACTAAATAAATCACACTGCAATCTACACAAATAAAACTATGTAAGAATAAACACTTTAAGAAATGTTAGCACACACATAAAATAACATAGTTGTTTTTAGACAAAACTTCCTAGAAAAAACCCAACTTGGGAAAACCAGTGCAGCAACTGCGGGTTTTATTATTAAGAAGTAGTGAAATAATCTAAGTACAATCTGGATGATGAATACTGGAAATCCTGTGGAGAAAATACTGGAAAAAATATAGTGAGTAAATTTTCCTCACCCCACAGGAAATATTCTGGCACAACTTGTCTTCACAATTTCAGCCCTCTGAACCTTTGCATCAACCTCTGTGCTTCTCAATGTAGCTAGTTAGATGTATAGCCTAGGAATAGACTCTAATGAATTTGTTCTACCTTCTGTTGACTAGAAAGACGCTTCTTTGGCACTCTGGGACTCCTTCCTGACCTTTAGAACTAAAAACGTCAATCTCCCTTAGCAAATCGACTTTGCCTCTAGAGGCTACTACACTGCCCTAGCGTCAGCCTCTTTGTGGCTCTTTTACCTCTCTACAGATTCACTCACCAGATCTGGAATCCTTCCTCTAGTTTCATTGTCTCTGCCCCTCTCTCACTGCTTCGATCTCAGACTCTCTCTCCTGAAAACGACTACTACTACTCTAGAAATCGATCTGCTCAAAAATTGAACTTCTCAAGTGTATCTTCTCCAAGCCCCGTCAACTTCTTATAATCCTCTGTTGAGACTTCAACAACCAAGATTAGATCTTAATAGATGGCTAGGATTAACTTGAAGTCGATCGTGTGAGTTTCTAGAGCATTTACACCATAACTTAATTAATTTTGATTAATTAGTCATATTCCCTAAGTTTAGACTTAGGAAATATTTTAAAAATGACTAATAATCTAATTAAGTTATTTCTAGGTGGAATTTCCATAAACGAATTATGGGCTTTGCAGATATCATGTATTCTAGAATCTCCAAAACATTTTGTGGTTAAAACACATATGATTCTACAAAAACTAAACCCCCCCTCTTCACAACAGAATTTCGAACCTGCAGACACTATATAAAATTTGGACCCTGCAACGCCTCCAGAAACTCTCACATGTGAGATAAATGGGCCCAAAACTTGTCTTCCTTCGCTATGGTTTTTTCCTTTTTTCCTTGCCTTTCACTCTTCTTTCTTCATCCTTCTATTGCAGATCGAACTTGTGAACGATGAGTGCCAATGTTGGAGGATGTCTCTATATATAGCCTTTCCAAGAAGTTGAATAACCCCTCTCTAGGCCGACTTGTCTCTTTTAGGGTTGACCTATGCTCTTTAGGGTTCCAAGACCTTCTAAACTGAAAATAAATTATTTTACAAATTACATCTTGCCCAGATGGGTCTTATAAACATGATCTTGACTCTCTTGACTCAGGAAAATATATATTATGACCTAACAAACCATAGAAACACAAAGTACATGATTTTACCTAGAAGATCATCAATAAAGGTCATGAAACCCATGCTTTAAAATAATAACTTTTTATTTTCTTCTTTTTCTTGTTACATAGAATACATATTGAAATGAGTACAACAACAATTATGAATACCAAAACTAGTTACATTCTTCAACACCAGGGCATGCTCATATTTTTCCGTTTGCTGGATCACTAAGACAGGTGACCTGTAGAATGAAAATAGACACCAAAATACCATTTTTTTCCAAAGAAATCACCACAAAATAAAATGTTTCCAAAAATAGAAGAAAGGAGAAAAAAAAGTTATAGAAAAAACCACCAAGAACTAAAATGTTAAGCTCCCCATTGGAGTCACCATTTGTTAATCGATCTCATATGTGATCGTTAGCAGGAAATATTTTCCTACAATGGTTATAGTAGGCAAACAACAAAGTGAGGGCTAAAACCCGAGAAGTTGTAATAATTATTATGCTTCAATAACATATCTACATAATTAAAAGAACATGACAAAGAATGTGCAGTAAAATACAAAATCTGAAAACATAATAGAATTACTACACTTCCATAACCAATGAACAAAATTCTTATTAGTAAACATAAATCATTTGTGGAGAGGTTACATGAATGTGGCTTGGAATATCCTCCTCGTGGGGAGGGTTCCTTCGTATCTCCTTTCTGTTGTTGTAAAGGCTCCTTCTTTCATAATTATGTAGAGAGTAAAGTGGTAGATGATGAGACTCTAATGGAGAGTACTTAAATCATATAGAAGCAAATTTTTGGCGATGATAATGGTTATGGTAAAAACAAGTGGAAAAAACCTCTTTGTTTATAATAAAATTTTGGGTTAGATTTAATATGGTCAAATAATAAAATACTTGTTAGACCAAATCAAGATCTAACCACTTTTGATATTTTATTATTATTTGTGAGAGGAAAAGGCCAAAGATAGAGTAAATAACCTTTATTTAGATAACTAACTCAAAAAATAATGATTAATTGAGTTAATTAATAAAAGTCAGTAAAATAATTAATAATAAATGGGTTAATTAAATTACTTCCAGGTGAAACGGTAAAATGAGTTAGAAATAATTATTAAATAACCTTTTAATAAATTATTCCTATGAGAATGCTTAGATGATTAAGGAATAATCAATAAATAAATGATTTATTGAATTTTTCCTATGGAAACGAAAAATGTAATTGAAAATATTTTTAATTATTTTCACTTTAATGGGAAACAATATGGGCATAAAATAAAATTAATTAATTTACGAATTATTTTCAAGTGTATAAATTAATTAAATGGAAATAACCTAGGAAAAATGGTTTCTTAGGCTATATCCTAAGGTGAGAGTGAGTTTTAATATGTTAAACCCATAAGTGTACATGGTGTATTTCAATCAACCCAATGAATTATGGCTAGGTGATCACTTTTAAGTTAATAACACCAATTTTAAGGGAAACGTTGCACACTCAAGCCAAATCATTCATCCTTCTATGTTTGATGTCACTTTACTTTTCGAGTTTTTTGTGACACACTTTTAGACTTGGAACTTGTCATTCCTATGCTTCATAGAAGTGCCTTCACTTGTTATCAGCATGGGAGTTTATTTGAGACATATTTTCAAGGTTATTAAGCATTATTTAAGGTTTTATTAGACCTATTTTGAAGGTGTTTCCAACTTTGGAGGATTTTATCACCTGTCTTGAGTATGTTTCAAGCAACGTAAAATTGATCTTTTGTAATAACTTAGTCTCCAAGCCTTTTTATGGATGAAAAGTCAATTTCTCTTTAAGTTTATTAGTTATTCTAGGGAGAAAAATGAGGAGAGATGTTTAGATCTTATTCTATAAATTGAGAGCTCACTATCCTCCCAGATTGTTGTAAATTGTTGGAGATCATTATTCCATAATGTAACTATTTTCATGAAGCTTTGGTGTCAACTATTGGAGTCTCTTTTTCTTGGTTATTCTTCTTTGTTTTCAAAGGCATCATTCTGATAATTCAAGACTACTAGATCTCTTGGAAGGAGATGTCAAGGGTTTGTTCTCTCACTCTCCCCTTTGTTGGTTTGAGGTAAGCATTGAGCCTTGTTGTTATGCCATACCCTCTATGGTTAAGGGTTTTGATTTTTTCCCATCACATAGTTGATCTTGTGGCTTAAGGCGTTCCCATTTATAGAGATTTGGTTTCATAATTTTCTTTGATTGAACAACAGGCTAAAGGGTTCTAGAAATTTTTCCTAATCCACAAACATTAGATAACTAACTTCAAGACGGGCATTCACTTTGACCCCGATTAGAGTAGTGGAAATAAGGCACTTGAGCCCTAATCCCAACAACCAATTATTTATTTCAAAATAAAATTATAAACTTTATTTTCAATAAATTCAAAAATACAAGAAAGAAAACAATCACCATAAAAATAAAGAGTAAACCATTGGAAATCATTTATTTATCATCTAGAACAAAGTTCACAGTGAATATTTTTAGTATAGATGTTTTTCTTAGTATTTGTGCCTAAATTCTTGATCTAATGACCTAAGTGGAAAATGAAACTCTTATCTATTTTTTCAAGGTTCATATAACGTTGTTTTAAGGGTTTTAAGGTGTCTACTCAATTCTGAAATTTTATAACAACAATACTCTTTCAAGGATTGGCAAGACCCTAGGATTAGGGCTTCATGAAGAAAGGTTGTTTCTAGCCCCACTTAAGTATTGGTTTCATTTCTAAATTTAAGCGCATATCACTAATATTTGGAATTGGTTTAAGCCACCCATAGTATTAAAACGTGTTTTTATCTTCATTAGGAAATTTTCCAGTTTTGACCATAGGGGGAGTACCCTATTTTCAATGCATGTTTCATTCAAATTATTGTATCTTTTTACTTGTTGCATAACCTTTTTTATTATTGGGCCACAATTTAACTCATAATTTTGTGCTCAAGAAAAATCAACCAAGGATATTTCATCCTAATGTGTTTTCACACTTCCAAATTTCTTGTAAGACACTCCAAAACTAAGATTTGTTTTCATTTTTTGTCATTTTGTAGATCTGGAAGTATAGGACCAGAAAGCTTATCTAAAATCAAGCTATAAAATAATGTGTTAATGAAGGTAAATTCATCTCACTTAATGTCTATATAAAGGTAACCATTTATTGAGGTATTTGAGTGGGATTTCAATTGTTGGTTTGTAATTTTAGCGATACTTATACATATATCATATTTAGTGCTTGTTTGAATTAAATCCTAACCTTCATCATACGTAGGTGTTTCTAGGCAATGGTTAGTTTTTTCGTGAAGTGTGTGTAGGTTGGGATATCACACATGGCTTTCTCGGAGTTGGCCTAGAGTAAGAGGAGATCATGCTAAGGTGATAGTGGGCATATCTCTTGTGTGCTTTTCCCCTAGCACCTTGATCGTCACCTTGTCAAGGTTACTAATCTAGGTGGTAACATTTTATGGCATTGTTTTCGAGCACAATTTAAATCATCTCAACATTACAAGGAAATTAAATTTTGAAGTGTGAATTTCCCCCTTGCATAACTAACATTTTTTGGTGTCGTTGCCAGGGAAAAGCTCAATCAACTTGACATTTAAATCACATTGTATTGGTGAGTTTTTGCACCTTGGTGGAATTATTTGTTATTAAGAACTTGGAAAATATCATTTGGAAATTCCACAAAATAAAAATACAAAAAAAAAAGTTACATTACAAGAGCTAATACCCCTAAAGAAGGAAGTAAGGTATATTAGCAAGTTAGCAACTCCATATCTTCGAATATTTGTATAAATGATGAACAATTATTTGATCTTAATAAATCATTGTCCTATATGTTTAAGGTATGGGTTCTAACAAGAAAGGATTTTATGGTTATGCATTTGTTCTTATTGATATACCATTTGCTTCAAGATATGCATGTTACCTCTCTTTTTATGTATTTTCATGTGTTCCATAGTTTGATGGAAATATTTGGTTAGCTCCAAGTTACATGGATTTTTTTATGAATTATGTGATCGATATTAGCATTTTCTATGAAGATATATTGATGAAATTATTTGCATTCTCAATACGATGGAAAGATGTATGGTATTGATACTTGATTTTCAAGTCAATGAGAACAAATCATTCCCATACTTAATGAAGAAGTAAAAAAAAGTAGATATACAGTTACAAGAAAAATGAAGATTTGTGTTTTTCTTGATGTACTGAGTAGGATAGAGAAAAAAATCAATGATATAATCATTAGGGGAATTTTGAGGTTAAAAAATGGGTCTCAAAACAAAATGCACTAACAAAATCAACTTTAAAAGAAGATTTTTATACTTTTGAGTGGACCTAATGAATCCAATAAACACCCACTTTTGATACTTTTGAGTGGACCCACACTGAAAAAGAAATTGAAAATACATGAAAATTTGCATTTCTTAAATTCCACATCTAACGGGTGCATACACTTAACATTTTAGTAAACCTATAAGGAGATAAGCCAAAAATACAAGAAGAAAAAATAATTTTATTTATTTTCCTTCAAATATACATAAATTTTATTTGATCATTTTAATATTCTCCTTAAGAGGTCCATTTTAGACCTCAAAGTTCCCCTCATGGTTGGAATATGTTGTGTACACATCGAATGATTTTTCTTACAAAATATAAGAAATAAAATAAACATACTCCATGATGTAGGAGCATCCAGCTCACAGGGGACATGGCTAGGAGTTTGTCTCTTTCAAAGAGTTGAGTTTCATTAGTTTTCATTTCCTAGGAATGGCTGTCTCAGCCAATGTTAATGTTTGCTTATGTATTTCTTTTTACTTTTTAGTTTTATTTAAAAAAAAATGTACAAAGCAAGAAAAGATAGTTATTCAGAAACCATTTAATGTAACCACATAATGTAACTACTAGCAGTTTTGCTAAATGTCTAGTGTGCTCTACAAAATGAAAAGAGAAAACAACTAATGTAATATTTTTGCCATAATAGAATTGAATGAAGAGAAATCACAGAAACATTTTTTGGAGACAAACTTCTAAATCCATTCATGTTACAACTCTAGAATTTTTCCACAGAATACTGTTAAATTATTTTCTTTTCCATAAGCAAAGTAAATACACACAAGCGAACAATAAGAACCAAAGCGAAGAGAGCTCCCGGACAAGCAACAACACAAATAGATTAAATATACAAAGGAGCGAGAAAGCCATTATCCACAGAGATAAGCTTCAGGTACAGAAAAGGATTACATTCCCATTTTCCTTTGCAAAATTTAAGCAATCGAATTTACAGCATAAATATATAGATATATATTTGTCAAAAATCGAGCATCATAGTACATTGTTCAACGACCAATAAATAGAGTAGAGTCGACCGAAACTACAAACCCCCGCGAGGTCATTGCAGAACCATTTAAATACATAAATAACTGCAAATAGCAGAGTTGCAAATACGCAGTGGAGCCACAGGCACAGTGCCAAGAAACTGCAGAGCCAAGCCCAACTACCACCAAAGACCCATAAACCCTATGAACAGCAAACCCTCAACCAATCAAACAAGAAGACACCAAGGAGTGACCCTACCTGGTTCAGGCATAGGAGACACGGCGTGAAGACCTCGAGCAAGCCCGTCGCTCAACCACATTGGCCAATGAACAATTCATTAGCCGTGAAACAAACCAAAGTTATGTTAACAAAGTGCAACCAAAACAGAGGGTAGGGTTATGAGAACTTATCGAGGAAGAGTCGGGCCTGTGTAAGCCGATAGAGAAGCCACAGAGCTAAGGTCACAGCCATAGAGTTTCTTGCTGCCACAAGGAGCAGAGGTTGTCAGTAACTGAGAAAAACAAAGTAAGAACAACCAACATAAAAAGAGGGCTTACCTTTCATAAGACTGTCGAGTGGAAGCCGAAAGCCGAGTGACTCCATAGTCATAACCTGAGACAAGAACAAAACCAAACAAATAGTCGACTAGTGAAGCCAGCACATGGACGGGAAACACGTAAACTAAAGCTGCAACAGAAAATACAAATATAGTCGAGCAAAAGTTGACAACAGAGACCGATACTAAGGGTTTCACACCCAGGTCTCGTAACCAAGCACAGAGTGGGGAGCATAGACATCGTCTACAGGTGGAAACCCTCACTAAATTGCAAGCTGTGAACAGTGAAAATGAAACCCTAGCAAAGAGATTGAGCAAACCCTCATTTCGTAGAACCAAAGACCTCGCGAGTAGCATAACGGCATAGAAAAGTGAAAAACCACAAATGAAGTGAACGGTCAGGGTTTCGGAGGGTAGAAGGAGCAGGAAGGAATAGAGCCCAAGACCAAGACACATGTCCTCATCTCAATAAAACAACAGTACAGTATCATTTAAGTCAACCAACCACCGCTTAATAAATAATCAATCAGCAAAATTATCATTAACCTGAAAGTCTTAAGGGCTGGACCCATCAAATTTTGGTATCAGAGCCAGGTTTAGTTAACTGATTTTCTTATAAAATGGAAGCTAGAAGAAGAGGTCGTGGTAGAGTTATTCAAAGGGTAGTAGATGAGGGATTTAGGGAAGAGATTAGGACCCTGAATGCCCATTTCCCGGTAGTAGAAGCACGAAGTGGAATGGATGCAGAAGTAGGGGACAACAGTGGAGAAGAAGTTGTAGTTACAACTGATGGATCAGATGAAGAAGGACCTGAAATCAAATTGTTAAGTTCAGTCTTGTTGGCTAGCAGTAAACCAAAGCTTGAAATTCTGAATTATGATGGCAGTTTGTCCATAGAAGTGTTGCTGGACTGGATTAGTGACCTGGACAAATATTTTTAATGTGAGGAGGTTAGAAAATATAGGAGAGTTAAATTCACTGCCACCAAGCTGAAAGGACATGCAGCCTTATGGTGGGACAATGTCCAAGCAGAGAGAAGAAGATTGAATAAGTTACCAATTAAAAAGTGGACTAGAATGGTCGCCAAGATGAAGGGAAAATTTTTTCCAAAAGATTACTAGATTTCTCTGCATCGACAGGTACAGAATTTGAAGTAGAGAGGAATGATGGTGAAAGAATATACTGAGGAATTATATCGGGTGAATTTGAGAGTTGGTTATACTAAAGACACCCTAGAAAAGGCAACAAGGTTTGTGAATGGCCTAAGGCTGGAGATATTGGACGAGATAAGTATTCTTTCTCTAAAAACCATAGAGGAACCATACCAGAGTGCCTTAAAGGAAGAATAAAAGATCACAAGAAAGCAGAATGCAAGGAGAGGACGAGGAACTGGCAGAGGAAAAGGACAATCCTTTGGTAGAGGAAGAACTGCCCACAACAATGAAGAGGGCAGTAGTTGAAAGACCTCAAGGATAGTAGAAAAGGAAGGTAGCACTAGGGGAGGAAGGCCATACTAGAGAGGAAGGAGAAATGGCAGAGGCAGAGGAGCTTCCTACCAGTGCTACAAGTGCCATAAGTGGGGGCACAAATCCTTTGAGTGTCCTCAAGGAGAACAAGTTGGTCAGAGAGGAGCATATGTTGCTCAGACAGAGGAAGCAGAGGCACCGCCTCAAGAGGTAGAGAATGTACCAGAGATAGGAGAGGCCTTAGTCTTGAACAAGGTATTGCTGAAACTAACAAAGGAAATAGCTAAACAAACCCAAAGAAAGGCATTATTCCGTACTATGTGCAAGTCACATGGCAAATGTTGCAAACTGATTATAGACAGTGGAAGCACTAATAATCTGGTTGCAATGGAGATGGTGGAGAAATTGGGTTTAAAACGATTGAAGCACCCAACTCCCTATAAGGTGTCGTGGTTACAAAAGGGTCACCAACTACTAGTTGATGAGCAATATGAGGTGGAGTTTCATATTGGAAAGTATAGGGACAAAGTAATTTGTGACATCATGCCCATGGATGTGTGTCATATTCTGCTAGGTAGACCGTGGCAGTATGACCAAAAAGTTGTTCATGATGGGAAAACAAATTGTTACAAGTTTGTTAAGGATGGGATTAAGCATACGCTAGTACCCATTAAAGAGGAAGAAACAACAGAGACTAGTGGAACAAAAGTATTACTAGTGTGTGGAAAAGAATTTCTACAATAATTGAAGATGCCGAGGTGAAGTATCTTGTTGTAAGGAGACCAAGAATAGTGTTGTTGTACACTGAAATTTATAATTACCTGAATAAATCCAAGAAATGTTGCATGAATTCACCGACATTGTGGTGGATGATCTACCAGATAAATTGCCACCAAAGCGGAGTATCAGTCATCACATAGATTTCATCCCTGGAGCTAGTTTACCAAATAAAGCTGCTTACCAGATGAAACCCAAAGACAATGAGGAGATTAGGAAACAGGTACAGGAGTTGCTGAACAGGGGACAACCTTAAGCCTATATGCAGTTCTGACAGTTCTAGCTCCCAAGAAAGGAGGCGAATGACAGATGTGTACAGATTCACGAGTAATAAACAAAATTACGATCAAATATAGATTTCCATTGCCACGAATGGATGACATGATGGACTGTTTGATTGGGGCAACATATTTTTCGAAGATAGATCTGAAGAGTGGATACCACCAAATTAGAATACAAGAAGGGGAAGAATTGAAAACATCTTTCAAAACTAATGAAGGGTTGTATGAATGGCTGGTGATGTTATTTGGGTTGAGTAACACCCCTAGTACTTTTATGCGCTTGATGAATGAGATGTTGAAAGAGTTCATTGGGAAATTTGTGATTGACGATATACTGATTTTCAACAAGACCAAGGAGGAGCATTTTTTACATGTTCAATATGTTCTAGAGAAGTTGCAGCAAAACAAGTTGTTGATAAATATGAAAAAAAAATAAATTAAATATAATTAAAAAATTAAAATTAAAAAATTAAAAATAAAAATAAAAATAAAAATAAAAAATAAAAATAATAAAATAAAATAAAAATAAAATAAAAAAAAAAGATAAAAAATAAAAATAAATTAAAAAAATTAAAAAAATTAAAAAATAATAAAAAAATAAAAATAATAATAATAATAAATAATTCGTGATTGCAAAAAATGAGCTAAAAATGGACCCAAAAAAAGTTGCAACTATACTTAGCTGGCCATCCCCTAAGAGTCTATTGGAAGTTTGAAGTTTTCATGGGTTGACAAGTTTCTATTGCAAGTTTATAAAGGATTTTAGTGGAATTTACGCACCTATGTTGGATACAATTAAGAAGGCAAGTCAACATTTTCAGTGGATTGAAGCTGCAGAGAAAAGCTTCCAGATATTGAAGAAGAAGATCACTGAGACACCAATTTTGAGGCTACCTAATTTCAACAGACTTTTTCAAGTTCATTGTGATGCCAGTGGTACATCCATTGGAGCTGTACTCAGCCAGGAAGACAAACCAGAAGCCTATTTCAGCGAAAAATTAAATGAAATCAGGCAAAAGTATACATCTTATGACAAGGAGTTTTATGTCGTCGTTCAAGCTTTGAAGCATTGGAGACATTATCTATTGGGTAATGAGTTACTCTTGTTTCTGATAATTTTGCATTATAGTATGTTATGCAGCAACACAAGCTGAATCACAAACATGCAAAATGGGTGGAGTACTTACAGAGCTTTACATTCGTATTGAAGCATATCAGTGGTCAAGCGAATAAGGTAGTAGATACACTAAGAAGAAGAGTTCTACTCATGCAGGAGAGCGTGATACAAGTGTTGGGATTGGAACACCTTAAGGACTTGTATCAAACAAATGCAAATTTCAAGGAGGCTTATGAAGCCTGCCAGAATCCATTGTTGAGGAAAAATATTCCATGGTTGGACTATAACTTGCAGGAGGAGCTATTATTCAAGGGAGGACAGCTGTGTGTCCCAGAATGTTCGATGAAGGAGAACATCATCCGGGAAAAACATAGCAGGGGTCTAGCTAGACATTTCAGCATTGATAAGACCTTGGATCAGCTTAGTCATTTCTATTACTGGTCGAAGATGTGAAGAGACGTACAACGGTATGTGACCAGGTGTAAGATATGCCAGTTGGAAAAAGGGAACAGTCAGAATATGGGGTTATACACAACCTTGCCTATTCCAAACAGACCATGGACTCAGTCAATCTGGACTTTGCCCTGGGTTTGCCCAAAACAAAGCGAGGTTTTGATTCCATCATGGTGGTGGTGGACCGATTCTCGAAGATGGCACACTTTATCCCTTGCAGAAAAACCAGTAACGCTACCCATGTAGCACACTTGTTTTTCACCAAAGTTGTCAAACTACATGGCTTACTTAAGTCCATAATTTCTGGCAGGGATGTGAAATTCACAAGGCATTTCTGGTGCACCTTGTGGAAAAAGCTGGACACGAAGTTAAATTTCAGCTCCACTTATCACCCATAGACTAATGGGCAAACGGAGGTGGTGAATAGAAGTTTAGGAAACCCACTGCGGAGTCTAGTTGGAGAAAATTCACAAATGTGGGATCGTGTACTTGCTCAAGTGGAATTCACTTACAACAATTCACCGAATCAAAGCACAGGAAGTAGTCCTTTTCAGATCTTGTATGGAATGCATCCCCAAGGAGTGCATGAGCTGCGGGATTTGGGACAGTTAGAGAAAATAAGTGTTGATGGGGAAGACTTTGCAAGAGCAATTAACGACCTACATGAGCAGGTGAAGATGAAATTACAGGACAACAGTCAGAGGTACAAACAGAACACAGATCTGAAACGACGTGAGGTACAATTTAATGTAGGGGATCAAGTCCTAGTGCATTTGCGTAAGGAAAGATTTCCTAAGGGTGAATACAATAAGTTGAAATTCAAAAGAATTGGACCTTGTAAAATTCCACGTAAGTTTTCTGCAAATGCCTATGAACTGCAATTGCCTCCAAGTATAGGAATATCACCCATTTGTTATGTGCAAGATTTATTCCCATACACTACCAATCTGGAAGAGGATAGTTCGACATAGCCAAAGCAGGACACCCAGGAAAAGAGTAGTTCGTGGATGAGACAAATGCCTTTAGCTCAACCACTTGAAATCGAAGGAATCCTCGACACACAAGTGGCTAGGCGGACTCGGAGGAAGGAGTACCTACAGTACCTCGTCAAGTGGAAGAGTCACCCTATTGAGGACAGTTCGTGGCTTGATGCAGGATAGATACAACGTGTAGGGTATTCTATCGAGGAGCTCATGGACCGGAGCCATGAATTTTCACCTACCCCGGGAGACTGATGCAAGAGCATCCAGCGCAGGGGGGACATGGTTGGGAGTTTGTCTCTTTCAAACAGTTGAGTTTTATTAGTTTTCATTGCCTTGGAATGGTTGTCTCAGCCAATTTTAATGTTTGCTTACATATTTCTTTTTACTTTTAGTTTAATTAAAGAAAAAAAAATTACAAAGAAAGAAAAGACAATTATTTAGAAACCATTTAATGTAACCACATAATGTAACTACTAGCAGTTTTGCTAACTGTTCAGTATTCTCTACAAAATGAAAGGAGAAAACAACTAATGTAATATTTTTGCCATCATAGAATTGAATGAAGAGAAAGCACAGAAATATTTTCTGAAGACAAACATCTGAATCATTTCATGTTACAGCTATAGAATTTTTCCACATAATATTGTTAAATTATTTTCTTTTCCAGAAGCAAAGTAAATACACACAAGTGAACAATAAGCACTAAAGCGAGGAGAGCTCTCGGACAAGCAACAACACAAACAGAGTAAATATACGAAAGAGCGAGAAAGCCATTATCCATAGAGACAAGCTTCAGGTACAGAAAATGATTACATTCCCATTTTCCTTTGCAAAATTTAAACAATCAAATTTACAGCATAAATATATAGATATATATTTGTCAAAAGCCGAGCATCACAGTACATCGTTCAACGACCAATAAATAGAACAAAGTCGACCGAAACTACAAAACCCCACAAGGTCATTATAGCACTGTTTAAATACATAAATAACTACAAACAGCAGAGTCACAAATACACAATGGAGCCACAGACACAGTGCCAAGAAACCGCAGAGCCAAGCCAAAGCACTACCAAAGACTCATAAACCCTATGAACATCAAACCCTTAGCCAATCAAATAGGAAGACACGAAGTGAAGACCACAAGCAAGCCCATTGCTCACCTGCATTGGCCAATGAACAAGTTGTTAGCCACGTGAAACAAACCACAGTTACGTTAACAAAGTGCAACCAGAACAGAGGGTAGGGTTATGAGAACTTACCAAGGAAGAGCTGAACCTGTGTAAGTCGACACAGGAGCCACAGAGCCAAGGTCACAGCCACAGAGTTGCTCGCTGCCACGAGGAGCAGACGTTGTCAGTAACTGAGAAAAACAAAGTAAGAACAACCAGCATAGAAAGAGGGCTTACCTTTTAGAAGACTGTCGAGTGGAAGCCGAAAGTCGAGCGACTCCATAGCCGCAACCTAAGACAAGAACAAAACCAAACAAATAGTCAACCAGTGAGGCCAGCACATGGAGGGGAGACATCTAAACTAAAGCTATAACAGAAAACACAAATATAGCCGAGCAAAAGTTGACAACAGAGACCGATACTAAGGGTTTCACACCCAAGTCTCGTAACCAAGCACAGAGTAGGGAGCATAGACATCGTCTGCAGGTGGAAACCCTCAACGAATTGCAAGCTAGGAACAGTGAAAATGAAACCCCAGTAAAGAGACAGAGCAAACCCTCATTTCGTAGAACCAGAGACCTCACTAGCAGCATAACGGCACAACAAAGTGAAAAATCACAAATGAAGTGAATGGTCAGGGTTTCGAAGCCTAGAAGGAGCAGGAAGGAATAGAGCCCAAGACCAAGACACATGTCCTCATCTCAATAAACCAATAGTATAGCAGCGTTTAAGTCAACCAACCACCGCTTAATAAACAATCAATCAACAAATTTATTATTAACTCGAAAGTCTTAAGGGCTGGACCCATCACTTCATCTTATATTACTATATTAAAAGCAAGTATGGTGAATCTTCTACTTTAAAGCTTGAAGATAACCTCCATGAAAAGGATCATCCCTCTCCACCCTCTCATGAGCTAACATTGTATAATACTTCAAATTCGGAGAATGATCAAGAAAGGATGCTCCATGATGAACATGTTAAGGAAACATATGAATATTTTGTTGAAAAAGGGACTCAATAAGCAATTTTCAAGGATGATAAGACCATCGAAGATCATATAAGGGAGAAAACAATGATGAATAATGTTCTCATGCTTTCATTTGAAATGAAGATACTTAAACAATAAGTAAAAATGAAGCTTGGTGACAAGAACATATATGTATCAACTCTTATATTTCATATGAAAGCAAAGGTTTGATATTCTACACTCTCTCCCAACCATATGAGTGAAAAAAATGTTGTGTCAAGCCTCAAGGACCCAATCAATCATTAAAGTGAAGAAATCAAGAATTAAGTCATCAAAACAAGCAAGATAAAGCTCAAGCCATGGAGTTGTCTTTAGGGGAATTTTGAGGTCAACATGGACCTAAAAAAAAATATCCTAAAAAAATCAATATTTAAAGAACCAATAAGATTCAAGATGATGATGTCATCCCTGAAGGTAAATATTTTTGGAGGGAAAAGAAGCAAAATACTTTTTCTAACTGTATTTTAAGCTTATCTCCTCATACATTTACTCAAATTTCAAGTGTAGGAACACATTGGATATGGAATTTAATACCACATCCAACTAGTGCCCACTCTGCATACTTTTGAGTAAACCCACACTGAAAAAAAAATACTGAAAAAATGTAAAAATGCATTGCTTTCATGAGTTTTTAACATTTTTCAGTGCAGGTTTACTCAAAATTCTGCAAAGTGGGTACTTGTTAGATGCAGAATGAGTGCCTACATTTGATATTTAAGTAAATATATAAAGAGATAATCCAAAAATACAATAATGAAAAGAAATTTTTTCTTTTTCTTTTTTCCTTTAGAAATTCATGTGTTATTTTATTATTTTAACTATGTTTTTTTTATTTTCCTTAGGAGGCCCATTTTAGACCTCAAAATTCTCCTTATCCCAACTTCAAGGGGACATTGGGGGTCAAAAGGTTAATCTAAGTGAATGTTGAGCCTGATGAGGGAAACATTAGACCTCCTCCTCACTTGGAAACCATCTAAAAATTATTTTCAAACATTTCAAGCCATTTTCAAGCAAAATGTTGCAACTCAAATCAAATCATCCATCCTTCTATGTTTGACATCACTTTTATTTTGGGGGGTTTTGTGACCCACTTTTTGACTTTGAAATTCCTTCCCATGCTTCAGAGACATGCCTCGAGGGCCTTCATTTGAAACATACTTTGAAGGTTAATAAGAATTATTTAAGGCTTTATTGCAGTTGTTTTGAAGGTGCCACCTCCTTTGGAGGATTTTATCATCTATCTTTTGGGAGTTTCAAGCAATGTAAAGCTAATTTTTGTAATGACTTTGTCTCCAATCCTTTTGTGGATGACAAGTTAATCTTTCTTGAAGTTTCTTAGCTATTCCTAGGTGGGAAAGGAGGAGATATGGTGTGAGTCTCTTCAATAAATATGCCATAATGTAATTATTTTCATGAAGATCTAGTGTCAACTATTAGGGTTTCTTTTATTGGTTACTTTTCTTGATTCTCAAAGGCATTATTGTGATAGTTCAAGACTACTACAACACTAGAAGATTGATACATTAATGGGAAACTTCGTCACTTAGAAGGAGACGTCAAGGGTTTGTTCTCTCACTCACTTCTTTGTTGATTTGAGGTAAGTATTAAACTTGCTTGTTAGGCCATACCCTGTCGGGTTCCTTAACAAGAATTTTGAATTTTTTTTCATAGTTGATCTTCTGGTTGAAGTTTTTCCCCTTTGGATGGATTCCTTCTTGTAGGGATTTGGATTCATACCTTGCCTTGAATAGAAAAGAGGCCAATTTTACTTTTAGGATTCTATCCTCTTGCCCTAATCCACAATAATTAGATAAAATAACTTTAAGAGGGGCATTCATCTTGACCCCAATTTCTTTACTGGATATAGGGAATTTGAGCCCTAATTTGAACAACTAGCCATTTCTTTCAAAATTCAAATTCATATCTTTTATTTTCTATAAATTGTCAAAAAATAAATAGAAAAAACTATCGCCAAACGCAAAGAATATACTATTGGAAATCATTTATTTATCATCTAAAACAAAGTTCACATATTAAATTTTTGATATAGACATTTTTTCTTGGGATTTGTGCCTAAATTCTTGATCAATAACGGGCCAAGTGGAAGTTGACTCTCTTATTTATGCTGTAAAGGTTGACTAACATTGTTTTGAGTGTTTTATGGTGTCTATTCAATTTTTGAATTTTATTGTAGCGATACTTTTGCAAGAATTGGTAAGAACCTAAGCCTAGGGCTTCATGAAGAAAAGTTGTCTCTGGCCCCCCTCAAGCCCTAGTTTCATTTCTAAATTTTTTTAGGTGTGTATCATTGATATTTAGAAGTGATTTGAGCTACACAAAGTATTAAAAAATGTTTTATCTTGATTGGGGCATTTTTTGGTTTTTACCCTAGGGGGATTAGCCCTTTTTCTATGCAAGTTTGATTTAGATTATTGTATATTTTTATTTATTGCATATTATTTTTTATTGTTGGGTTGCAATTCCACTCATAATTCAATGCAAAGACTAAAGAACCTAAGGATTTTTCATCCTATTGTGTTTGCACACTTTTTGGTTGCTTGGAAGACACTCCAAATATGAGATTTCCATGTTTTCTATCATTTTGTAGATCTATAAGTGTAGGAAAATAGCAAGCTTGCTTAAAATTAGACTACAAAATCAAGTGGTAATCAAGGGAAATTCATCTCACTAGTTGAATGTGTCTTTTCCTCAATCCCAAGACCCAAAGATAATCATTTATTATGTTATTTGAGTGTTTTTTCAGATATTGGTTTGTATTTTCTTTTATATTTATTCATATATCAGATTTAACATTGTTTGAATCAATTCCTAACCTTTACCATACATATATATTTTTAAGTATTGGTCTTTTAACTTGTAAATGAAGTGGATAGATTAAGATACTTCCCATAACCTTATAAGAGTTAGATTAAAAGAAAAAAACCAATAAACATCTATCTTATAAGCTTACTCCTAACACGTTAAATGTAACCTTTCCAAAATTGTTAATATAAACAATAATAGACTTATTCCTTATATCTACGATAAACATTTCATCTCATTATTAGTCCCTACCTGGGACTAATAGCGATCGATAGAGCGTTGACTGCGTATTAATCCTTTGTTTGACCAAAAATATTTATGTGCATCACAACTTTAACCAAAGTTTTAATATTAGAAAATAATATAAAATTTATTATGTAATTTCTGATTGGACAACAAAGTTGAGGGTCTTATTGCGCAGTTTTCAAGACATTCATGTTTGAGTAAAAGTAAGATATCCAAAGTTTTGGATATGGAAAGTTTTTTGTTACCCAAAGTTCGGTCATATTGCAGACGTGAACATTTTATCGAGTTTTCAGATATGGAAAATTTTTGTTATCCAAAGTTTAGTTAGTTGACAGCACATCGCTTCGTGGTGGCATGCTTCGTGGCAACATGCATGCACCTGCGTTTGCTGAGCCAGCCCATCGCTTCGTGGCAACATGCATGCACCTGCGTTCGCTGAGCCAGCCCATCGCTTCGTGGCAGCATGCATGAACCTGCGTTCGCTAAGCCCGTGCCTCTTTTAAAATACAGATCTCTCCTCCTCGGCTCCCTTACCTTAGGGAAAAGCTTTTCTAATCTTTTGTTGGAGTCCAGAAGTAACCCTCTGCCGTAATGGTAGGCAAGTGACATTTCAAATCCTGTAAATTCGCCCATGGAAGAGAAGAACCGAGGCAACCTCTCAATTGGGCTCCGTAGCCGAAGGCTACGAGACAACGCTAGTGTAGTGGTGCAGAGAGGATCTTTACGATGACATTGACGAGGATCTGTTCAAGCTGTCGAGGAACCGGGAATTGGAAAACACGACCCTGGAGAAATTTATGGAGGCTTCTGCGAGATACAAGATGACATTCGATGGAGCCAGCACGGATTAGGTTATTACTGCTTCCAATGCTCACAATTTCATCAGTCAACTACTAGATGGTTATGACACGCAGGTAAAATTTATATTTTCTTTCTCATCTTCCATTTCTGGCAGGTACAGTTGATTTGAATTTCCTTTCATTTTGGTAATACAGGTGGGTGAGCGTGGAGTCCAGACGTCCCGAGGGCAAAAGAAACGTATAGCTATTGCAAGAGTTATGCTCAAGGATCCTCGTCTACTTCTTCTAGACGAGGCCACAAGTGCTCTAGATGCACAGTCGGAGAAGATTGTTCAGGAACTGGGCTTCACTATAAACCCCGTGAAGCCGTCTCCCGAACTCCATCGGAAACCAAGACTGGCCCGCGAGCGATTCCCGTTGAGGATCCCTGGAGAAGAATATGACCTGGTGCCACGCATGGCAGAAGCTGCAGCAAAGCGAGCAAAATGAACCACTTCATCGCACAAAAATGCACGTTGTCTGTCTTTCGAGATCGATATCAGTTCCTAGGGTGACTTCGAAGCGTTTTTTTAAAGCCAAACAACCACCGCAGCATTGTGATGCGAGTAAAGGAACCTGATTTTCATATGTACACTTCGCCGCCTCAAATTGGCAAAAGCTTTCGTGGACAAAAGGGTACAAAAATCAGACACCCACCTACTTGACGAATGACCCAAAGCTTCGGCATTTATGAGTACTTGAACTTTTGTTAAAGAAAACGCAGTGAAGAGACCTAGTGTGGACTCTCGGGAGTGTGTCTCGTCTAAGTTAAAATTATGATGAATAAGAGATCATGTGCCAACTTGCATGTACCAAAATTTAGATTGTATTTTTGTAAATATGTGTTGTAAATTTTGTAACTGTATTATTTATTAAAGATTTGTAATTTTTTATTTTATTTTAGATTAAAAAATTTCCATAAATGTGTGGGAGGAAAAAGTATGCATTTTTTGTTTTTCAGGAAAAGTGGAAATAGAATGTAAATTTTGAAGCTTAAAAAAAAAAACCTAATACATCAAACCTGAAAAATAATTTTAAGCTGTTAAAATAATTTTATTAACCTTATTCGAACCCAACAAAATAAGAATAAACTCTTTATAAACTCAATAATTAAATATTAAAATGGAACAGCTGAATTTCAATACAGACTAAAATAAGTTTGGTCTACTGCTTGACATCGAAAAAGGGATAAAAGGCTAGTAGTCAACAGGCCGCGACAGATAAGCAAGATGAGCGATTCGAAGGCTCCACTATGCTAGACCGGCCTTTGAGAGCAAGGAGCTCTAGCATCTATAGCAGATCGAGTTCGAACATGTCTGCATCAGTCCAGTGAGAACTGATAGTTGAACAGAAGCCTTCGTCCGCCCCTTCATTTGGTCGACTGCTTCTTTTAAATACTCCGGAATGGAAGCATGCTCTATTAGGCTGTGCAGGAGCCTTAGCTTTTGGAGCAGTTCAACCTGTCTATTCCTTTCTCCTTGGGGAAGTTATATCTGTATTTTTTCTTCAAGACCATCACCAAATCAAATCCAAAATCAAAGTATACTCCTCCATTTTTGCGGTCTTGGTAGTAATAACGTTCTTAGTGAACGTGCTACAACATTACAATTTTGTAGCTATGGGGGAATATCTTACAAAAAGAATTCGAGAGCAGATGCTATCCAAGATCTTTACATTTAATAGAATCAAGATCTTTACATTTAATAGAATCAATGTTATATCATAAGATTAAATATTTAATGTAATATTTTTTTGTAGTTCCATTTCAAATCCTATTTCAAACAATCTATTTGTGTTTTGTGTTGTCTTTGCAGACCTCGGCAGGGACTACCGCCACGGCAGTGGCTCCTTGTTTTCATTATAAACCGTTCACAACTGGATACTCTTAATATTATTTGTTAATTTATTTATCATAATAATAAAAAGTTCAAAACCCTCGATAACATTTGTTTGCAATAATTTATGAATTCATTAATATATAAAGTTATAATAACACCACTTGCCCACATGGTATTACATCTACGTTGCTTTCTTTAAGGTGTTTTCCATGTGTTAAGAGTGGTAAGGCATTATAATATAAAATTCTAATAACACCATTTGCTCACATGGTTTTGCTTTCTTTTAAGGTGTTTCCCATGTGTTAGGAGTGGTTGACTAAAAATGGTATCTTAAAGTTGGGCTACTTCATGTGAAATAACATAAACAACTTCATTTATTTGGGAGGAATAAAATCATTACAATATTTTTAAGCACTATCATGAAAGCATAATGTATGAAGCACATTCATTACAATTTTTGAAAAACATCATGAGAGTAAACTATACGAGGAAAGGATAAATATCATTGAATTTTATTCTCAAAACCACCCTCATGACACCCCATTCAATAATTAGGTCTCAAAATAATACTTTAAGCATAATTTCATGCATTATATGACACACCATTCAAAAAATATTTCTCAAAGTAATACCAACTTTAAACATAATTTTATGTATTATTATATATTAGATTCTCAACATTTATCACCCAACATAATACCACCTTTCTACATGAATAAATGCATTATTATATTAGATTCTTCATGTTTTTAACACATTCATTACAATTTTCCAAGGACTATCATGATAATATAATGTGTGAGGCACATTCATTCCATTTTTTTAAAACCATCATAAAAGTAAAGTATACGAGGAAATGATAAATAACATTGAACTTTATTCTCAAAACCACCATGATGACACACCCTTCAACAATTATTTCTCAAATTAATACCAACTTTATACATAAATTCATGCATTATTTTATTACATTCTCAACGTTTATAGCCCAACATAATACCACCTTTATATATAAATATATGCATTATTTTATTAGAGTTTGTTTATATATATAAGTATATGCATTATTTTATAGTTTGTTTAATATTAATTTTAGCGTTAGTATTATATATAAATATTTTATTTTAAATATGTAGATATTGAAGTATGTTTTAAACTGTATATTTGGTTAAGAAATTATTTTTTGGAATAAGGAAAAAGTTAACAACATAAAAACCAAAGACATATAGCAAGAGTAAAATTTGCACCTACAAAACTACCAATAATTAATTATAAATAATTTTTAGTAGGGATTTTTTCTAATAATGGTAAATGAATTAGTCTATACTCATAAATAGCATCCAATAATAATTTTCCTCGCTAATAATTTAATATTTAAATTTTGATAAAATTTTCTGCTGTTTAAAAAACTATATTTAAACATATTATCTTCTCGTTCAAATATTTAAATAATGTTAACATGAAAATGTTTGTAAATTTTACATTTAAAGTAAATAGTAAAAATAGTAATATTGTTAAATTATAGTGGAATGATTAAGTGTTTTAAAAAACTATATTTAAACATATTATCCTCTCGTTAAATATTTAAATAATTTTAACATGAAAATGTTTGTAAATTTTACATTTAAAGTAAATAGTAAAAATAGTAATATTGTTAAATTATAGTTGAATGATTAAGTGTTTTAAATTAAGGTGAGAGTCCCGAATTCAATGCGGGAGTGCCACCTATAATTTTTTATTATGATTAAATATTTAATAGATGTTATACAAACTTCCATTATTGAGTTGTAAACCTGTTTATCCATGTAATTAATAAAAGAGACACATTAATTTTAAGAATTAAGAAATAACAACTTATACTAACCTAATCTAACATTGTAAAGTGGTTGCTTACTATGGTCAATATTGAATGTTATCATATATGAAATGAAAACTCTTACTAGTAATATCTGGACAATCCTAAAAGCTATTGAAATTTGTGTATATTTAACGTAGGTTTATTGTAATAAACTTAATGATTGTAATGTATAGACATCTATATTATTACATACCTACAAGATTGTATGGTGATTATTGGTTTTCTTAATGGAAAGATATAATCAAAAGTAAGAAGATCAAGAATAAGTGGAAAGGCACAGAGTTAAACCATTATCTTTTAATATTATTTAAATACTATTACAATATATAGTATATATTTAAATATATGAGAACCATTTTTAATGTTCACTTAGTTAATCATAAATAATTTTGGATAATGAACTTTTTTTTATGTGAATGAGGTAGTTATAGGACTCAATGATGATAGAAACATTATTAACAATTATTTTTGGATCATAAATCCATATAAATGTATCAATTAAGCAACAAATATTAGTGTAAAAGTTGAAAACATATGTATGTGTTTAATAGGATAATCATGACGTTAAACCACCACATAAGTGTTGATGAAGATTTGCTTACGAAACCACCAAAAATGGATGCTAAAAAATCAAATTGGGAAAGCTTACTATGCAAAAAATGAGCCAAATAACATAAAAATGTTCATTGATTTGATCCCAAATCCAATGAAAGCAAATATTGAAATGAATTGAGTTGGCCACAAATCTAACACATACCAAATCTTAAAAATTATTGACAATATGTGGCAAGCAAAAGTGCATAAGAATCATTTGTCCTCTGTAAGGTTAAAAGACCATTCATGTGAAGTTTGAAAATGATCATGTGAACAAATGTGTCCACAAAACTACTCTCAAATACTAACATATAAAAAGCTATTAATAACCTAGCTAATAGAAAAAAGTGTTGATCAACATTCTAATCCTATATTCTTAAAAAACATGTATATGAAAAACCTATAATGATTCAACAATGAGTGAACTATAATCCTTAAAAATGAAATAAATAAACATTTGAGAAGTAGAATTGTTGGCATTGTTCCATATCTTGAAACTAAATTGTCAATAAAGTGTCAAACAATCACGGAAGTCATAATTTGCAAGTGATTATATCTTAAAATTCCAAAAAATGTGTTAAGCCATCCATCCATGCCAATATATTAAAAATCCATCAAAACATCAACCTCAACTCATTAGAAAACTTCGAAAATCCTTAGATGTATCCAAGTGTTGAAGGTCAATTCGACCAATCTTAAAATCTATGTCAGTGATCCATGTCAACATAACCAAATCTCAAGTCCATCACCATGTCCCAAATCAATCCTCAATCAATCGTAATCCTAAAAATAAGCTAAGTAAAAATCTCAATCCATAATCATAAAGAGAAAAATATTCAAAATAAAAAGTAGACTTTGAAACTTGAAGACTAACAAATATCACTAATATCTACCCCCACACTTGTTAAGTGAAAGGTGAGAAGTCTTGGGGCTTGTGAATCAAAATCACCAATATACCCCCGTAAATAGTGGAAAATGTAACCATTTGGTTGGTGAGTAGAGCTGGAAAACTTGATCTTCAACTCAAAATACTACATCAAATGTCCCCAATCATGCCATTAATTACCCATTCCTATATCAAAATATTCATATCAATTTGTTGTAGATACCTCTCTAGTCATGTATGCATGTACCTATGTATGAACCTAGCAATAAGAGCACTCCAATAACTTGTATTCCAAAATATAGCACCAAGTACTTAACCATCCATATTTATCTATTTTCTCTTAATCTTTGTTTTCCTTCGACACCTTCATGAAATGTAATTTGTCTTTTCATATAAACATGGAGTAAGATCAAAACAATATAATACAATATGTCAAACTCGATGACAATGTTGTTACTTTATAAATACATTATTATACTTAGTAACATCAAATGCATCATGTTCATCATCATCAACTCCATCAACATAATTCTTACCTCCCTACTCCTTATCATGATCCTTAAGTTTCGGTAGTTCATACAACTTATCACTCTCAACATCATCCACTATATTTTGTACAAATCATCATAGAGAACTTTTCGATGGTGTTGGAAAATCCGTTCACCAAGGGGGTACCCCCGGTATGAAGTCCCAATTAGACCTCATGTCGTTTGGAGTAGGAGCCCCAACCGGAAATATAGTCATTCGCCATTACTCTTGGGAATCTTCCTTCACTGCAATTTGTAGGCTTTAACCTAGTACAAAAATTACCTGCAAATAGATTCTTGAAACAGAAAAATACATAATGGCAAGAACATAAAACAAATATACACAAATATTTTCCCCTCGACCCCAAAACCAGGAATATCTGATTTATTATATTCCTCTTAATGTTACATTACATATATATACATGTTGAAGCATTCGTAGACCCCAATCCACTAACCCTGGATTAAAACATAATTGTAGTTCCCTTGATAGGATCTACAAATCCCATAGGAAAAAATAATTGTGCCCAAAAACCATGTATAAAAACCATGCACAAAACCATGGTTAGGTCCACCCACTATCTTTTGGTATGCTGCCGTCCTTGGGTCTACCTTACTATTATTGGGTTTGCATAAAGTAAAAAAACATTTTGAGGTGTTGCCCCAAACCCCATGATGTGTGGAAAGAATACAACACACACCCAACACTAAATCTAATATCAGGCCTATGTGGTTGCATGCCCATGGGTATCTTCATATGAGGACATCCCTCACCTATCACAGCCTCAACCATCTCCACATCTGCATCTGGTGGGGAAGGAGGCATGTCCCCAATGAATGTGTCAATATCTATATCATCTGTTAGATCATCATGTGTGAAGAGGATGTTGGGACCCCATGACGCATGGAAAGAATATAACACACACCCAACAATTGTTAACATAAGAGATTATACAAAAAATCTTTGAAACAGACAAATAAGTTGACACTATGAGACATGCAATTGAAATGTATATAAGGTTCTTTCACAATGAGAAAGAGAGAGTGAGGCTCTAGAAGAAGAGTAATAATATTATCCTAAAAGAGGCACATGTAACAACGCCCGGTTGATTTTCTATGTAAATAAAATAAGACTACGATCATGCGACAAATATTCCAAGTTGAATGTTGGGTAAAACATAGTGATGGGTATCATAGTGATGGAAATAATTGGCATTTTATTTATGAAATAAAGGAAAATAGGAGAAAAGGAAGGTGAAGAGACACAAATTTGTGTGCAAGTGAAATTAGAGGAAAAATGTACAAAAATGAAGAAAATAGAGGCCTTAATGATAAAGAGGTTTTTGAGCATAAGTGTACAAGTTTTTTTATTTTAGTTTTGGAGCTCTCATTTCATTCTCTCATTCTATCATACTCATTGCACACTTGTAACATTCTTGGAGAACTCTAGTATTCACTTGGATTTGGAGAAATAAAGCAAAGGAAAGTAGGAAAGCGCAAGGGTACAGTTGGATCAGTAACTACATCTAGATTGCTTTGTAGGTAATAGGATTCGCGTGATTCCTTTACTTATTTTTGGATGCATGGTATATGCATGTGATTTTCTGGTTATGTGTTATTATTGGCATGGATATTTGCTTGGATTGATAGTGGTTTCAACCTTTCCTTTCCATTTCCTAGATAGCCATGGTTTTGTGGCTTTTTCCACTTATTATTTTTCTGATTGGTGCTCATGTTCCTTATGGTTGTGAGTTGGAACAAACGCTCTGGAAGCCCTAGAACAACTTTGGTTCAATTACTATTCTTGGAGCCTGGAATGGGAAAAATCCTTTAGAGCCCTTGATGGGTTGAGTTACTAGTCCCTGGAACTAGGTTGGATAAACACTCTAGAGCCTTGGAAGGTTGTGGGTTGTTACTAGTTCCTACAGCCCTCGACAACTTGGGTAGAGACAAATATGGTTGGTGTTAGTGATTTTGATACTACAAAGGTGGAATCACTGTGGTTGAGGGTTGATGTGGTTTGGCCAATGAAAGCCCTGGTTTGGTCTAGTTTTGGTTTGATCCATGAGATCCCACATTCATGTTTGGAATATAGTTCAGGGGTGAATGGATGAAAGAGAGATTTGGTTCAGCCCAATCTATGGTTGGGTGGTACGTGGAAGTCCCTTACTTGGTTATTCTTCTACTGTGATTCATGTACGCTTATAGTGATTATGTTGGTGATATTATGGTTAAGTTTCCATGGTTCCTGTGCTGAATATTTGCTGGTTATTTGTTGGTTAAATGATGTATGCTATCTATGGCTCATGTCATGATTTGTTTAGTTATCTTATGATTAATGAATATATGGAATAACAAGCGTTGTTGCAGTTATGTGGAGAGGGAGTAGAGCCTTATTGGTGATTCTTAGATGAATCTCAGATTCTTATGATCATATATGCATTCATGACTTGTAGCTTACATGTTTTCCATGTGTTTTATGAAATGTATAGTGTGATATAGGCATTTAGGTCAAGTTCTTCCTTCATGTTTGAATTATTAGCATTGTTGTTACGAGAAATATGATTCTAGAAAGTTACAAGAAGTTTTGGGTAGTGATCTAGAGACTAGCCTAGAAAAGTGGCTCAAATATCGGGACTGTGGGCACAAATGGAGAAAAGTTTGTGAGTGTAGTCAGAGGCTCACAACCACATGCAAGCAGTGTCATGGGTGTTGTTATAGGTATAGGTCAATGAAACAGGGTTCCGGCTCAGAGATTAACCACCTGGGGTGTTTCTTCAACTCCTGGGAGATTTGTAGTCCCCGTAGGATGTCATTTTGTGGTCAGTTAGTAGACCCCACTTCCATAACTAGAACTAGGAGGTCAGTTCAGGTCATAGTGACACTTGTCTCATGTTTATCCTGATGAGCTTGTGAAATTGGGTAAATATGGGGGGAGGCATTACAACACATAAGAGCATAAGGAGAATCATTGATTAACCCTCAAAGTAGTTCAGAAGATAACAACATTCATAAAATCAAGTAACAACGCACATTCAACAAGATGCATACCAAAGCCAAAAAAATAGTTCATTTTCATTAGTATGTGTTTTCATAAATATACACTATAAATAATGAAATAATAGTCTAAAAATCATTCACGACATATGCATGAAAAGTGTGTCGGCTCTAAGAGCTTCATATATTAAGTGAAAGTCCCAAGATATGCAATTACAATGTTGTCGTACTAGCCCCAATAGTGGAACATTAAGTCACCACTTTCTCCTCCAAAGAAAGATCTTCTCTCCTATTCCAAGCTAGAGAAGCCAAGGTGAAAAGTTCAAGTCCACAAAAGTCCCCTCTCTTGAGCTATGAAGGGGTATTTATAAAAAATGAAGTGAATCTGCACCTCCCAAGTGACTCTTGACCTCCCTCATGACTCTTGAGCTTCTACTACGAATTTTCGAATTCTTACATGACCTTTGAGCTTCTACATGACTTTATAACTTACTATTGACTTTTCACATTCCATGTGGGACCCTTGGTTTTCCACACATTTTACATTTTCTCATTTTATAAAAATACAATAGTTACATTCCACAAATTATGTGGAAAAATACATTGACATATATGACTTTGTGATGACATTTGGAAAAACCGTGACTTGGCATTGATGACTTGGAACTTCATTGTGATGTGTGCGGGCCAAGCCTTTCTCCTAGCTGTCATATTTGCATCTTATTCATGATGGATCTTTGCTTGTTCTTTATCTTCACCCTCTGAAGGGTCTAGATGAGTTCCAGAACCTTCCATGTCAACTTGAGGTGCCACCATTATGTCATGGTCCAAGATTTCTTCATGTTTTCATGATGGTTCTTCCGGTGCTTCTTCTCTGCAAGTGCTCTCGTGTAGCGTCTTCTTGATGACCTCCCTTGTATATTCAAGATAAATATTGCATGTGATTCATCTTCATCCTCCCAGAGCTTGGATGATATGAAGTATTCCTTGTGATTTTTAATAGCAGAAGTGTCCTCAAACACATAAATTTTATTAATAAGGAAAAGAAAAGTACATAAAATCTGCAAGAGTTACACACAATCACTCAACTCTCTTGCAAGAAGAGAAACAAGCTTTAAATAAGCCAATGTCCTAAACTAATTTTATTATGGATCAATTATTTTGTACAAGTGTCCATTTACATTTAATGCTCTCATAACAACACTCCTAACTATTTTCCTAAATTAGTTCCTAAGAAATGACACCTTTTCTAAATCATGTCATATCTTTTACAACAATTAGCTATTCTAAAATATCTCCAATATCTAATTAAAAATTCTAGATAGTTGAATATTATATTCTAGATGATTAAACTATAGTTTATGTATTTTTGGGTCATCTAACATTACCCCTTTTATCCAAAGATACATTACAACAGATACCAAGTCCATCCATGAACTTAGTAAATTTGATCCTGCCAAGTGGTTTTGTAAAAATATCTAAGATCTGATCTTCTGAAGGACAACATTTTGGCTTGATGACATCCTTTTCAATCAGAAAAACTAAATTTTTGTCAAGCTTTATGGTTTACTTTCTATCGATGAATAAAGATGTGGCTTTTGCTTGAGGAATGCCCAAGTCCTGCAAAACTCTACGCAACCAAACAATTTCACATGTTGCTTCCCATGCTGATATATATTCTGCTTCTGCCGAAGAAGTGGCCACTGTAGATTTCTTATTGCAACTCCAAGAAACTACAATTGACCCCATGTTCATCAAATAACCTGACGTTGATGCCTAATCATCAATACTTCCAGCTAAAAACTACATCTAAATATCTACCAAGTACAAAGTTCTTAGTCTTTTTGTAAAGAAAACCAAAATCTTTCATCCCTTGGATATATCTAAGGACCATTTTTGTTGCATTCCAGTGGATTTCCCTTGGTTCATGCATAAAGTGCGATAGAATACTAACTGCATAAGATAAGTCTATACAAGTGGTTGTCATATAGATCAATCTGCCAATCAATTGTCTATAAGTAGTATTGTTCACCAATTCCCCCCCTTCAAATTTTGAAAGTTTCAAGTTTTATTCCATTGGGGTGAGAACAGGCTTGCAATATTGCATTCCAAATCTTTGAAGAAGTTCATATGCATACTTTCTTTGGCAAATAAAAATATTGTTTAGATGTTGGAATACTTCAACTCCATGATAGTAGTGAAGTAATCCCAAATCAGTTATCTTAAAACCAACATGCAACTCCTTATTTACCTGTAAAATTTGATCATTATTGTTTCCAGTAATGATCAAGTCATCCACATACACAACAAGAATCACCATATTTTTACCCTATTGGCATACATATAAATTATCATCAGATTCGCTTCGCTTAAAGCCAACTTTGCAAAGGTACTTGTCCATTTTGGCATACTAAGATCATGAAGCTTGTTTCAATCTGTATAAAGCCTTGATCAGTTTGCATACTTTGCGTTCCTACCCTTCAATCTCAAAACCTAGAGGTTGTGTCATATATACTTCTTCTTGCAAGTCTCAATGAAGAAGGGAATTTTAACATCCATCTAATGAAATTTAAATCCTTTTTGAGTTGCTAATGCAAGTGCTAATCTGATGGTGTTCCATTTTTTTGTAGATGCAAAAGTTTCTTCATAGTCGATTCCTTCTTGCTATGTAAAATCTTTAGCAATAAGCCTTGCCTTGTATTTGTCAATGTGTCCATCTGGCTTATACTTAACATTGTAAACCCATTTCCATCCAATGGGTTTCACATTGTTGGGACAGTCAACAAGTTTCCAAGTGTTGTTTTCCATCACTACCTTGTATTTTGCAATCATTTCCTTTTTCCATTCTATATGTTTTACCACCTCTTTGTATGTGGAGGTCTTAGTAAAATAATTTGTTATTAAGGACAAATTTTCTTCATTTCTTTATGAACTTCATGTTCCTATTTTGTTTTGTTCTTCTGGATTGACATCCTTCAAAAGTTGAACGACCCATTTAGGCAGTTGGTGTGCACTTGTTTGTGGATCTGAATAATCACCTTCATTATAAAGTGGATTGATATAAACCAATGTTCTTCGATCATCTAAATATTCAGCGGGTGGAGATTCATTGTCAGATGAAATACTGCTATGAGATTTAGATGAACTACCAGAAGATCCAAATGGTGTAGATGAAGTAGATGAGATGGAATAACCATTTTTTGATGAAGGCTATTCAATTTCATACCAATGTTGTGTACTCATTTGATTTTGCATTTTTCTTTTCCTTTTGTCTCCATTAGTTTCCATTTTTTGTAGAAGACTTTCTATCTCTATGGCACTCTTGCTTTCTGTTTCATCAAATATCACATCCCTGCTAACAATAAACTTTCCATTCGACAAAAGATGATATCCTTTCTTTTCATCAGAATACCTAATCATTGTACACTTCAAACTTCGTGAATCAAGATTAATTCGCTTTTGTTTTGGACTAAGGCATATCACATTGAACCAAAAAATCTAAGACATTTGAATCGAGGTTTGAAACTAAACCATGCTTCATATGGTGTAATTCCATTCAAAGAAGTAGTAGGAGACCTGTTACATAAGTAGATTGTTGTATGTATTGCTTCTACCCAATATAAATAACTTAAATTTTTTAAAGATAGCATGGATCTTTCCATCCCTAACAAGGTTTGATTCATTCTCTCTGCTACTCCATTTTGTTGTGGAGTGTAAACATTTGTAAGTTGTCTTTTAATACCATTATCCCTGCAATAAGTTTGTAATTCATTGGAAGCGAATTTCCCTGCATTTTCTTTCCTAAGAATGTCAATCTTCTCTTTAACTTCATTATCAACAAGTTGGTAAAAAGTTTTAAAATTTTCGATTGCTTCTGACTTTTTCTTCAAAAAATAAACCCAAGCCATTCTACCAAAATCATCAATGAAGAGTAAAAAGTATCTACAACCTCCTAGAGAGTTCTGTAGAGGTCCACAAATGTCACTGTGAACCAATTGCAAATGTTTTTTTGCACACCATAAACTTGTTGGAAAAGTCTCTCGAATTTGTTTCCCATAAATGCAAGATTAACATTTTGCATTTTATTTTTTAAAAGTTGGAATTCCTTTAACCATTCCCTTATTTTGAAGTTGAGAGAGATTTCAAAGTTTAAATGCCCATACCTAACATGCCACAACCTTATTGGTGAAATATATGTACTTGATGCTCCTGCAAAATCAGAATTTCATTGAATGGTTGTTCCTTTCATTCTTAGAAGTTTTCCATCCTCATATCCTGTCATGACTATCTTCATATTCTGTTTGGTGGAGTTGATAGCCATCCTCCATAACAAATTGATGTCCTTCTTGTTGAATCGTGACTAATGACAACAAGTTATTCTTGAAATTTGGTAAATACCAAACATTTGAAATTAATTTTTCTCCAATGTCAAGAAGAGAAACTTTTACTACACCTTTTCCACTGGCAGTGTGTCTTGTATCATCGGTAAAAAAGATTGAATTGAGATGACATTGTTGAAAATTTTAAAAGAAGTCACATTGAAAAGTCATATGTTGTGTTGCCCATGTTTCTAAGATCCAAGCATCTTCATAATCACTTTTTAGATATGTGGAGACCTATAATGTTGTTGATTCTAAACTTTGAAGTGTAGTGAAGACATATTTTGAACCATCATCTTCTTGATCATTAGAAAATTGTGCCATGTGTTGTTGAAACTTTGGAATTTTTTCAATAGAAGTTCGACAGTCTTTAGCATAATGACCAACTCTGTTACACCTTCTAAAAAAAAATTGACTGAAATATTTTCCTTTGCCTTGACTTTGTCCTCTGCCTCTACTTTGTCCTCTTCTTTGATTTTGTCCTCTGCCTTGACTTTGTCCTCTTCCTTGATTTTTTCCTCTACCTTAACTATTGTCTTTGCCTTGAATGTTGCCTCTATTGAAGTTGTTCCCTCTGCCTCGACTTCTACCATGACCTTGTCCTCTATGTCCTCCTTGATTTTGGTTGATTTTCCCTCTTCCTCTACCTCCATAACTATCAATTGAAGATTTACTATTGTTAGGTTTTGTAAAGAAGACATCTTCCCCTATTTGTTTCTTCTTTCCAAAAGTTTTGTCATGTTGAGCTAGAATTTCACTTAACTCATCAAATTTTAAATTTTATAGCCTTCCAGTTACTTGTAAAGTTTCCAAGAAATGTGTATATGAAGAAGGAAAACCAACAATCAAAATAGTATTCATGAAACTATCATCCACTAGTTGAAGTCCAATGTTTACTATTTCCTGTTTAATGTACTTAAGTCTGGAAATGTATTCAAGTACATCTCCTCCTTCTGTCAATTTTTGTTGGAAAAACTTCAATTGAAGATCAACTTCCTTAGATTCAAGTTTTGTATCAAATAAATCTTTAAATGTTCTCAAGGAAGACCATGCATCAGAAGAATTTTCGATGTGAACATACATTTCATCATTAACTGAAGATTTTCTTAATTCTAATGCTTTGGCATTTTTTATTTCCCATTTAGCTAGTAAAGTTGCATCTGTTGGTTTATTTGGTTTAACATCACCATCACATACATCTCACCAAAGTTCATTGTAAATCAAAGTGCTTTCTATGTTCCTTTTCCATGTCTTGTAATTCTTTGAGCCTTCAAGTTTGTCAGATTCAGAAAATAAATTTGCCAGCTTGGACATTGTAAAAGTAAATGTATGCACCAAGATGGATAATACACCACAAAAAGAAGATGGACAACAAACCATGTGCAACACCACAAAAAATGATCTATCGGGGCTTGGCCTTGACCCTCGTATAGTCATTAGAGGAGAAAAGTGATTGAGATTTGCACTTGGCTCTAGTCAACTTCTTTGAAATTTTACAATGAAAGTTTCGAAATTTGACTTTTTACAATGCTCTTGTAGTTTTGACTTTGTTGACTCTAACTAGTTAAATTTTCAGACACCCCACCTCGAAATAAATACATTACTTCGAGTTACAATTTTATCATTTGAAAAGTACAAAAAATATGTTTACACCTTATTACTCCAAATTTACAAAAAATTCTCCAAAATTCAACTTATCAATCCCAATATCACTTCTCACTCCAAACAAAAAACTTTATTAAAAAGACTTATCTCTCCTAAAGCACATTTACATATATTCCAAAAAAAATATGATGTCACTTTTTTCTAAAGGTGAATTTATGTTTCAAAAGTTAAAAAAATGAATTTGACATCCCATATATAAGTTGCAAGGGAAAAATTCTTAATTTTTAGATTGAAGGCCTCTCTTCTTGTTCCAAAAGTTCCATCGCCTAACCTTTGAAGTCGAAAATGGCTTCAGTGTTGCGGTCTACTACGACATGTTGCAGGAAACAAGGCCCTCTGTGATTCTACTCTTGTTGAGTTCTCGTTAGAGGAAGAGGCCAATATTGTTTCTAGATTGAATTTGGTCTATAATGGTGCAGATTTGGAGATGAAACCAAAGAAGGATTTGGATGCAGAATGGAGGGCTTTGCTAGATATCAACAAAAAAATATAAATAACCAAAATAAAAACTCCACACCAAATCACATGGTTCTAGCAAAGAGCCTTTCAACCATCCATATGAAAATCACACAAAATGCTTTCACAATAAATACTTCATTGGGAATTATCATGGTAGACTTTAGATGAAACATACTTTTAAGAATGCAAATATTTATGATATGATTTGAACCCAAACATGATCATTGGCTCTTGCACACAAAGATCAGTTGAAGTATCACAAGTTACAGGTGCCGAAGTTAGAAAACCACACAGTCACTCCCCAGTTCCCAATCTTGTTATATCTCTGTCGTTGGGATGATAAATAGTGGTCAAGGAATCCATGATGCATGTCATGACCAGAATAAGAAATATGGATGAGAATAAAACTGCAAATAAATATACAAGCAGAAAGATCTATAAGTAGAATTTGATCAAGAGTTAAGTCGCAATATTTGGCATTTAGAGGGTGCTCTGGAGAGAGGATGAAAATCAGATCAATGTCTAAATGTTGTTGGGAATTGTTGCATGAGAGAAATGAAGAAAGGAACAGTATGATTTCTAATCCAGGCAGTTATTTCAATAACAACTAAGTCAAAATACGAAGAAAACCTCTTGGGAGTGCTCAATAAGGAGATTCAATGTACAGTTGAATCAGACTCTCCCATGCAGGATGTCAAACCCAAGGGCAACATACCTCTCGAGATAGAAGATTTGCCAAGAGTTTAGATGATTACACTTTGGAGGAAATAAAGGTTGAAGTTCTCTTTGGGGATGTTGGGGAATAAAAAATTGACTAAGTAAAAAAAAATCAAATGTTATTAATTCAAAAAAAAAAATCATTTTCCTTAATAGAATTGAGAAATTTTCATACCATCCAACCATTGGACAATTTGATGGAGTTTTCCAAAAGCCTACAGAGCTGGAATCTCATCTTCACGTCATCTATATCATTGAAGCTATGATACCATAATAATAGCATAAGTGTCCTCAAACACACAAATTTTATTAATAAGGAAAATAAAATTACATAAAATCAGCAAGAGTTTACACACAATCACTCAACTTTCTTGCAAGAAGAGAAACAAGGTTTAAATAAGCTAATGTCCTAAACTAATTTTGTTATGGATCACTTATTTCATTTACAAGCGTACATTTACATTTAATGCTTGTAGAAATTTCCCTACAAATCTATCTCTCTACAACCATGTAGAAAATCTGTTGTAGGTTAATTTGTTAATGCAATATAAATCAAAGCAGAATACTATAACCTACTTCTACTATCAAAGTTTTGCGGAAGCTTAAAGATCGAGCTAAACACATAAAACCAGAAGAAGATGAATCAATACACAATACACATGAGAATACCTCAGGAAAGCCTCAACTAAAAACCCCACTATTTGTATTATCATACAAGGTGGAAATAAATAGAAATTATATAAAGCCTTAGCTCTCACAGCTAGCCATCTCTCAGTACAATCCTCACAGACGCTCACAGGCAAACAAAGCTTCTCACAAGCCTTCCTCTCTACCCTCCAAGCTCCTATTTCCTTGCATTATTCCTTGTGGATGATCTCCTATTACCAAGTGTAACACTGCTCTCACACACTGTCAGAACTGCGCAATCCTCAAGGAATTATTCCTTCTGCATGCATGAGTTTTCTTTATAGGAAACACTTGCAACTGATAGTACACCGTCCTTGAATTTAATCTCAATTGGGTATTTCTCAAAATAGACATGCATGAGTTTCTCATGAGTGAATCTTCAGTTATCTGGAGTAGCACTAGTTGGATGCATGCATGCATCAACTGACTGATAACTCACAATTAGTTCCTCAAATAGTTTGGAACTGATTTAATTGGACTTAACTAAGTAAATTGAGTTAACTAATTACAACTCAAATATAACTCAACCTTATCTCCTTAATTTAAGGGGTAACTATTGCATGACTTCAGAAAGACTTCTAACTTGAATTTCTCCAACTAATTAATCCATAATGAATTAATTAATTATTTCCAAGTAGCTGGTAAGACTAAATTTGATTTTGATTCATAATTTTAATTCAAGGACAATTTAAAATTGGAATATTCTTGTTTCCACATTTCAACACTCCCTCTCAACAAGAAATGGATTGTCTTCCACCCCAATCCTGTCCCTATGGAACTCGAATTTACACTTTCACAATGCCTTTGTCAAAATGTCAGCATCCTGCTCCTCTGTCGAAATATACTGCAGCAACATGATCCTCCTTGCTACACAATCTGCAGCTTACTTTACCTTGTAAAGCCAACAGGAACTCACAACTTACTTGTTCTCAGGTCTCGGAACCATGTCCCAAACACTGTTACGCACTATGGAGTCATACTCCTCCAACATAGCATCAAACCAAATCAGCTGCTGCACGGCTTCCTCAAAGGAAGATGGCTCGGTCTCAACACATTGCCTGGCAAGGGCCATGTATCCAATGTACCTCTCAGGCGACCTCCTCTATTTGTGCTAAGAAATTGGTGCTCCCACATTCTCTCTCGCATCCTCCAACAATATGTCAGCTTCTCTTGCACGCTTCCATCCATCTCTAGAAGATTGCTTGAGTGAATGTCTCCACTCTTAGAACCTCTACATGTAGCTGCTTTGCATCAGTCTGAGGCTTCTCCTCCTCAAGAACCAACAGTTCCTCCACAGCCTGTAGATGGAGATCCCTCTCAAGGGAAACTCGCATGGACTTCTTCTCATCAAACTTGAGACCTTTGTGAACCACTGTCCTCCGACCGGTAGGCAAGTACGCCCGATAGTTGTGAGGTGTATCAGTGTACCCCAAAAGTATCCCCAACTTTGTTGTCAGCTCAATCTTCTTCCATGCATCCTTTGTCACATGGCAATATGTCGATGAGCCAAATATCTTGAAGTGACCCACATCTGGTCTCTTACTGGAGAAAGCTTCCTCTGGTGTCTTCATCCCAAGTATGCGATGTGGGCTTCTATTCTGCAAATAGACCATTGTGTTGCATGCCTCAGCCCATGAGTGAAGTGGTAGGCCTTGGTCATGCAACATTGCCTATGTTTCCCCTACAATAGTTTTGTTCTTCCACTTGGCCACCCCATTCTGCTTTGGTTATGAGGTGTCGTCAACTCTCGTTTAATTCCTTCCACTGCACAGAAGTCCTTAAACTCTTGAGAGACATATTCTCCACCATTATCACTTCTCAAGGCCTTGATCTTCTCCCTTAACTCTTTCTCGACCAAAGCTTTGAAATCACAAAAGTTTGTGAACATTTGGTCCTTCTTCTGCATGAAATAAATCTAGAATTTATGAGAATAATCATCAATGAAAATTAAATAATACCTTTGCTTCACTTTGGATGCCGTCGAGAATGGTCCACACACATCTGTATGAACTCACTCTATGATAGCCTTCGCTCAACTATCTTGCTCATGAAAGGAAGACTTGGTGTACTTTCCTAAGGTACAACCTTTGCATGTGTTAACTTTCTCAAGTTTACCTTTGGGAACTCCTGTAGATATCTGTTGCATTATCTTCAAAGCCCCATGATGCAAATGGCCCAACTTCTTGTGCCACAACTCGCTAATGTCTTGGCTTTGCACCAATTTGCTTTCGTACTCAATGCTACACAGTCATCTACCTCTACTTTATAAAGAGCCTTCACCCGAATTCCTATCCTCTTGGTCTAACCCATGGCTATGTGTATTAGGAACACCTTTCCTTTACTGAAGACAACACCATAGCCTTTGTCCTCCAACATCGCGACTGATACCAAGTTCTTCTTCTGTCCAAGCACATACTTCACATTTGTCAAGACGAGAGGAGCTCCATGCTCCCTCTGAAAAGCAACCGTGCCCACCCCTGAAACACTATACTTTCCATTGTCCCCCATCTCTATGCACATCTTGAGGTCTTTCTCCTCCAGGGTACTAAATAAATTTTTATCACTAGTCATGTGGAATGAGGCTCCACTATCAAGATACCAAACACAACCCATCATCGATGACACCATGCATGTGATGAGGGTAAAGTCCATTTCGAACTAAGAGGCTAATTCCTCACCTTCTGATCCTTCTGCAAATCCCTTCTTGGACTTCTTCGATGGACAATTAGTTGCATAATGTCCCATCTCGTGACAATTAAAGCATCTCACTTTATACAAGTCACCCTTCTTCCCTCCATGAGAGGAATTCAATTTGGGATGGGAATCCTTCTCCTTCCCTTTCCTTGCCTTACTTTCTAAGGCCATATTTTATTCATCAACATTCTTGGATGAAGAAACATCTCATATGCTCCTCCTGATCTCCTCCTGCATCAGGTCCAACCACAGTCGTTCCCAATATAGAAGTTTCTCCCTTCCGTTCACAAAGTCCTAGTATCTATTCCAACTCTTTGGAAGGCCAAGGAGAGCGAGGCTCACCATATCATCATCGGAAATAGTTATTCACACACTGCCAAGCTCATCTCTACAGGTTGCGAGCTTGTTCAGATATGTCGAAGTAGTATCACCCTTCTCCATCTTGATTCTTCGAAGCTTATCCTTGAGTGCCAATTTCCTCTAGTCGCTACTGTTCTGGTAGAGGTCCTTCAACGTATTCCACATTGAAAAAGGAGTATCCTTCCCATGGAGACTCGAGACAATATGGTCTCGAACTCCCTCAAGGATGATCCGTCTTGCCTTCGCCACACACTTCTTCCACTCAGCCAACTCTTGTGCATTATTTGAAGCTGGCTTTTGGATTTCTTGATTGATGAAATCCTTCAAGCCATTGTCTTCTAATATAGCCTCCATTCTATCTTTCCATGCTATGTAAGTCGAGCTACCTTCCAAGGCATACCCAAGTCTCAAGCCATAGAATGCCATTGTCCAACCTTGAAGTATGATATGAATTTGATTTGCACCTGCAACCCCAAACTTCAAACTTCGAATTCTCTTTTCAGTATATTGTTCATAGCTCTGATACCATGGCTTGGCTCTGATACCATGTAGAAGTTTCCCTACAGATCTATCTCTCTATAACCATGTAGAAAATCTATTGTAGGTTAACTCGATAATGCAATATAAATCAAAGCAGAATACTATAACCTACTTCTACTATGAAAGTTTTGCGGAAGCTTAAAGATTGAGATGAACACGTATAACCAGAAGAAGATGAATCAATACACAATACACATGAGAATACCTCAGGGAAAGCCTCAACTAAAAACCCCACTATCTGTATTATCATACAAGGTGAAAATACATAGGAATTATACAAAGCCTCAACACTCACAGCTAGCCAGCTCTCAGTACAATCCTCACAGATGCTCATAGGAAAACAAAGCTTCTCACGAGCCTTCCTCTCTGCCCTCCCAGCTCCTATTTCCTTGCATTGTTCCTTGTGGATGATCTCTTGTTACCAAGTGTAACACTGCTCTCACACGCTGTCAGAACTGCGTAATCCTCAAGGAATTATTCCTTCTGCAAGCATGAGTTTTCTTTATAGGAAAACACTTGTAACTGATAGTACATTGTCCTTGAATTTAATCTCAACTAGGTCTTTCTCATAATAGACATGCATGAGTTTATAATGAGTGAATCTTCAGTTATCTGGAGTAGCACTAGTTGGATGCATTCATGCATCAACTGACTGATAACTCATAATTAGTTCCTCAAATAGTTTGGAACTAATTTAACTAGACTTAACTCAGTAAACTGAGTTAACTAATTACAGCTCAAATATAACTCAACCTTATCTCCTTAATTGAAGGGATAATTGTTGCATGACTTCAGAAATACTTCTAACTTGAATTTCTCCAACTAATTAATCCATAATGAATTAATTAATTATTTCCAAGTAGCTGGTAAGACTAAATTTGATTTGAATTCACAATTTTAAATCAAGGACAAATTAAAATTGGAATATTCTTGTTGCCACATTCCAACAATGCTCATAACAACACTCTTAACTATTTTTCTAAATTAGTTCCTAAGAAACAACACCTTTCTAGATGTCATATATTTTACAACAATTAGCTATTCTAAAATGTCTCCAATATCTAATGTCTCAATTTTGACCTTCGATCTTCTGTCATGATCTAGTGTCCCTTCATCTTCTTTCTTGATAGTCTCTTTCTTTCTTCAGTTTCACAAGTGTGTTCTTGCATGATCTCCTTGGCATCCACCATGAGCATCATCCTGTCATGTCAATATAAAATACCTATAGATGAAATTCACTCATAACAAGACGACATCAGTCCAGAAATATCCTAGTCTATCTTATTCTTCATGCAAGTACTGATTGATATGAGATAGAGTGCAAGACTGAGGAGGAGGCTCAAGGATTACGCAGTGCATAGTTCTAGGAGGCAATGAAAAAACTGTGTAGTTGAGGGAGACTGTGACATAGTGAGGCAGGCTTGCTCACTGTGGTTGCACAATGCATAGTTCAGGGAAGACTGGGCTACAATATTTTGTAATTGTCCAGTTAAAGGAGGCAGTGAGGATTGACTGTTGACTAAGACTGTGCAGTGCGCAGTGGAATATTGATTGGGAGAGAGAATTTCAAAGTTTCCAAGGGAAAGAGGTAGAGATTGAGCACTGTGATTGCACGTTGTGTAGTCCTTGGAGGCAATGATTGCACAGTGCACAATTCTAGGAGGAAAGGGTGGTTGACTAGGGTTTATGACTGTGTAGTGAGAAATTCAAGGAGGCAAGACAATGGGTGGTTGATCGAGAAAGTTGTAAAGGCAAGAAAACAAAAGAATTGACTGAGTGTGGGATCAGTAAAGGAGAAGGATGAGACTGGAGCATGGGAAATACTTAAACATGATCACACACTCACAAATGATCAACCACGTGAAAATGAAACACTTAACACCCAGAATCACCATGCATCCATTGAAACGAAAACAAAGTGACACTTATTTTCTAAGTGTGATAGTGGAAACATCACTTTGCAACCAAAAAGTGCATTGAGTTTTGGGAGAGTGTCTTACATGTATTGTTATTATATATATAATTATCGAATGCAGAAGAGTGCGCTAGAGTTGCCTCTTGTGGTGCACTAAGGTGTGACACATGCAAGAGTGAAAATAGTTAAAAGTGACACTTATGACAGTAGGAAAGGTGAAAATGACACTTGAAAAAGCTAAATAAAGTGAAAGTGACAAATGATATAACAAAGAAAATGCAAAAGCACCACATATGAAAGTGAAAGAAAGCAAAAAAAACAGTCACAAAAGTGAAAGAGACATTAATGAAAACCAAAGTGTGTAAAAATGACAATTGAGAAACTCACTAGGGTGATGATAAAATTGCAACTAACTATGAGAGAGTTGTCAACTTAGAATTGTGCACTGACTGTCCACAAGGACTGCACAATCTCTATCTCTAGAACTGTGCAATCATTGTCACTAGAGACTGTGCAAGCACTGTCTTTTGGGACTACGCAGTCATCATCCACAAAGAACTTCGCAGTCACTGTCCTTAAACATTGCACATTCAATATCCTTAGCATCTGTGCATTGACTATTACCAAGGATTGTGCAGTGCTTGGCTTTCTAGGGTACACATTGACTTATAGGATTGCTTGAAAGAAGAGCGCTTGTAAATGCTTCAAATGTTAAACACATGTAAGCAAGTGACTTCAATAGTTAGAATCTCATAAGAAAAGTATCAACGAATCACAAAGTGAGCATGAACAACTTGAGGTGATAGATAGTGAGATCATAATTAGGCTTTGAAATTCAAGTGTAGGAAAAATTTTGGAGGGTGTTTATCGCAATGACAACATAACCCTATGCTCATAATTGTATCTGAAATAATTAGGAATATGAAAGAATTCAAACTCATTCTTTTCACGTCCCAAGCCAAATTTGTTCCTCTTGAACCATAACTCTTCCCAAGGTATAATAATATTGATTCTCAAATATATCATTATCTTTATTATATTCTTTATCCAATTGTCTGTTCACCCTTGTAGTGTCATCATCAAATGTCGTTATGTAATTCATAGCTATATAATGCCTAATGCCCTTCTGGTCACTTTCAACAATAGTTAATCCAAATAATGGATTCTATTAAAGAAGTATGGCTTTAGAATGCTATTGGAAAGGAAATTGAAATTCATCATTTAACAACTTATTATGAGTTTAGCGTAGATCATTTTTTTTTTGTGCATGATGTGCATACATGTAGCCAGATGATTTGGTGAAGTTATGTTGGTTTGAACAATTGATGCTAGTGTAGTCATTAATTAAACTATGTACATGATTGAACAAGTCTTAGATACTTGATGTGTAGAAAACCTTGTAGATTCACAAGCTCATGCAATGTACTAAAGCACATGACAAGAATCTACCTCTACTTTCAACCAGTGGAAGCCAATAGATCGATGAAAACAATATGAACAAAAAGAAGACAAATCAATGGCACATAACACAAGATGTATCTGGGGAAAGCCACTACTCAAAACCCCGCTATCTGTATTGCATATATGAGAAATATGAGTGAAGATGCAAAGCTTGTTCTCACTAGAACGATTCCATACAAGTATGCTCAACTCTCTCAGCTCACAAGCTAGCTCAAACCAAATCCTTAGCCTATTCAGCAGCTCTCCAGGCCCCTAATCTTTTGCGTAATTCCTAGGATGAATAGCCTGTATTTAAAGGGAATTCATGCTTCCAAAACTGCGCAATCCAACATAGGATCAATATTTGATGCATGCATGATATTTACGCTCCAATAAATAATACCACTGATATTTCACTGCCCCTGCACTCTAGTCTCAATTGGGTCTTTCTCTGAACTAACATGCATGAGTTTCTCATGAGGGAATCTTCAGTTAACTAGAGTAGAACTAGTGGATGCACTAGCGCACCAACTAACTATTAATCCTCTATTAGTTCCTCAAATAGTTTGGAACTAATTTAACTGAACTTAACTCAGGAAACTGAGTGATCTAATTTCCAACTCAATTTAAACTCATACTGGATCCCTAAAACTTAGGGATAACATATACATGACTTCAGAAAGACTTCCAACTTGAAATTCCTAAGCTAATTAAATTTAATTAACTATTTACAAGTGTTATGAGAATAGAATTCAATTTTAATTCTCAACTTAATTCAAGGACAAATTAAATTGGAATTTCTTTTTGCCATTTCTCAACACGATGTCATGATCCAAATAAGTACTTCAAATGTTACAATGTCAAAAGAAAGAGTCACAAAAAGAATCACCAAAACACCAAACACCTTCAATTCCATTATTTATTTTTAGACTTGGAAAAAATGACTCGAGACATAAATTCCAAATTGTGAAACCTTCAAGACATAATAAGGGTTTCTCGCAACTTCACCCATATGTTTCTGACTCTTCTTAGATCCGAAACAATACTCTAGAGACTGAAATGGACTCAATTATAGCAATTTTGACTAAAAAATACTTTAGACTCCAAATATAAGATAATGCTCGAAGATAATTTATCTTCAAATGTGAGTAGACTTTGGGTTGTCTCCTTAATATTGTTATTTTCTTTCTTTAGTATTATAGTGGTTAATGCTTTGGATGAGAATTATTTAAAATTATTACCTTTATCACGTGTGTTTGAATATGTGCGACTAAAATATAAGCAAAAAAAAATGCACCAATATAACCATAAATCATTAATAAAGCCATAACCCAGAGTACGCAAAATCTTAAGAACCCCATAAAATTTAATTTTGAGTGAGTCTAAGGCACAAAACCAAAATAATTTTTATTAATTTTATAGTGGAAAGAACAAAACTCCTTATATAACTATGAAAACACCCTATAACTCTAATTACAAATGGTGCAAAGTGCAAGTACACCTTATATACCAAATATAAATGATATAAAATGCAAACATATCTAACCAATTTTAGGAATCACTCACATATAAAATGAGACATTTCAAAACATTAAAAATAGCCAGTACCCCTCTTGAAAAGTAAAATGATTTTTGAGCCACATTAATTCGGTCTACAAAATACAAAACTATTAAAAAATTTATACCATTAAAAGGATTTGAAGTTTTGTCATCCAAATTATTAAATAAACGCTTAAAGACATTATGCAATACAAACTTTATGGATAGTTCACGACTAAATGTCATGTGGGAATACAATAAGCATCCACAATATATATTTTATTCCCCATTGGCTACATTTTCTTATAATTCATCCCTTGATAACTACATCTTTGAGTTCATTCCAACTAACTTTCCAATTCAACATTTCTTATAATTCCTTCTATGCTAACTACTCATCAAATGAGGATAAGTTCCCACATCAATAAGTTAATCACATTCCTTAACTTGTCTATGATAGCTTTGTTTTCTTTTTTCTGCCAACAAAATGGATTATAAATTTTAGTTTTCTTCAATTGTAGAATTCATCCCTCGTATCTTCATTTTATTTTTGAAACCTTATTGTTATACCACCATTATTATTACCAGTTCAATTCAAAAAATATAATTTTAACCCAAAATTCTCTTTTTAGTAACACAAAATCATCCTATAGTGCATGAGGAAAATCCAAACCCTTCCCTTTTCTTAAGTGTGGAATAAACAACACTGAAAGTGCCCAGCCCATGTTTTAGTGGGGGATAAATAACATTTAAAGTGCCATGTTTTTTGGTGGATTTTTAGTTAATCTAATAAAAAATCCAATCAGAATTTTTAGTTGAATACAAAACTACAATTTCGACATTGGAAAATTACAATCTTAAATTCTCAAGAATTATTTAAGAATTACATTTTGAACCATAAAAACTACTATTTAAACAATTCTTCATTTACCCCAATTTCAATTGGTACAAGGTGATTTGAGTGCTTATTAGTTAATACCTCTCTCTTTATTACTTACTTAAATAACTATTTTTATTACTTACATAAGTAAATCTATAAACGAATTTTCAAATTTCAATGGGTACAAGGTGATTTGAGTGCTTATTAGTCGATAACTCTCTTTTGATTACTTAAATAAATCTATAAACGAATTTTTCAATTTCTACTCGCTTGTAATATTTTAATATAAAAAAACCAAGTAAAAACCTATTTCTTTGAATACATGTGTTGCTCTTATGAGAGGAGCATTCATGATGCTTAGATAAGAGTCAATTAATTGTATGATTTCTTTATTAAACACTACAATATTTACATAATTTCACTTTAAATAGTAAATATGGATTTTCTATTAAAAGAAACAAAATAGTGTTTGAGTTTTCTAACTAAAATATAGTTCCATATTTCTTAATATGATATTGGTGTTACTATAGACTAATTAATCAATAAAGAACCCTCATTACAAGATTACCACTAATGGATGGAAATTAAGAAATTTTTGAAAATTTACACTCATTAATAATAAGTGTAAACACTTTAACAAACATTATTAATTTTGAAATTTAATTTTAATATATAAATTAAACTATAGAAATAATAATATAATATTATATAATATATATATAATATATATATATAATATATATTATAATATATATTATAGCAAATAATATCCTTTTAAATGTGCTAGTTACTTAAAATACAAATAAAAGAAAAAAGTACACAATAAACTAGTATTATTAATATTATACAAGTATAATGATATATAACTAAAGATTATATTTATAAGACATTTAGTATGTTATTTTATTTAGCAAGTTATCTTTTTTCAAGTGGTCTAGTTGGTATAAAGATGCTTTTATAAACACATATTGCATCGAGAGGCACTGTCTAGTCTAGTATGGAAGAGATGTTGTAATTAGGGATCAAATTTGAAATGAAGGGTTACATTTCAATTTAAAGGGTTAATTACATTTTGGCTTTTCGATATTGACAAGTTAAGGGAAACTATTCCTTTCATATGAAAATGAAAAATATATTTTCACTAAAACATCCTTGACAAATTTTCAATAGAGCCCTCTAAAACCCAACATGATATACTCTTGTGCATTGATGACATGTAAAATCATATGAGGAAGCCAATTGACAGGGTCATGATTCTAGCGCTAAAAATCTTGTAGAACTAGAGTTATCTACCTCTGAAGAGGAGGATGAAATACTTGATACTATTCAAGTGGGTTCTCCATCCAAATAGATTCCTTTCCCTTTATTTTTGTTATATATGTTAATAAGAGCCTTGTAGCAATCCTAGGAGTTGATATTTTTTGTTTTATCCTCGAGTTTAAATTGTTCAAATTGACAAAGCTTTGTTGCTATGCTCTTGGATTTGTTTCCTTAGTGGCAAACCAATAAACATAGAGCACGATGTATGTTTATTTATGAATGAGTGATACAAATGCTTCCTAACATAAAAGAAGAAGAAGAAGAATATTATTTAAAATTTCTTGTACACCTCATAGATCACACCTCCTATTGTGTCAAGTCTACAAACTAGATAAGAAATCTAAGTAAATTTGAACAAATCCACATAGATGTAGCAGTTCAACATTAATTTACTACTATTACAATCTATATAGTGCTCATATAGAAGGAATTTAATAGGACTATTTAATTACACTCTATATAGGAATCATATGGAGGAAATTCAATTGGGCCATTTATTTATAGTCTATATAGGAACCATATGGAGGGAATTCAATAAGACCATTTCTCTTTCATATCCTAGACACCATTCCTCAAATACAATGAAATTGTTATACAATGAAACTATTCTCCTTTATTTTAGGTTCTTATAGGATAAATGGTCTATTTATTTAAAAAATTGCAATGATTTTTTTAAAGGAAATCAAAATATAACATTATTGTATGGATATCACTATAATGTCTAATAAGAAGGAAAACAACAATTATTTAAAACCTCCAATAATACAATTTTCTATAAAATAAATATAACTTACAAGAATATTTTGTGATATAAATTATAAGCCCAATGATAAGTGCACTGTGCATTATGATGCATACCACCATATGCAAAAGAACATAGAAAAAAAAAATGTCAACAAAAATGAACGCTTAAGTTGAATAATACTTATTCAATATGAATTAAATCTACATTGAATCAATTTTGATACTTAGTACCTATTGTATTGTCATGTCTTCATATTAACAAGTATAATGAGGAGATAAAGTAATATTCATAAATCCAAGCAAGTGGAGCAAGTAGTAAATGCAAGAAAGCATAGTAGTTGTTAGACACTTGTTCAATAAATAGTTGTACATGCACGCATGAGCTCCATAACAATATGATTCTATTGTATTTAAAAATGATAACATTTCTTTTTTGAACTATCACATACATCGAAAAATGATTAATATTCTTGTTTTTAATTTCTATTGTGTATAGAAGAATGACTAATGAAGAAAAAAAGAAAAAACATAAAAGTAATGACAAGTAAAACATATTATTAAAAGTTTCCTTATCCTTCAATTGACAAAATCGTAAATAATTTTTATTTCAAAATTGACAAAGAAATTTTTTATCTTAATTTCCATTTGCATAGGAAATAATTGTATGCCCTTCTATGCCAAGCTAGAGAGCTCTTCAAGGGAAATGTTGACTTCAATTTTTGAACCCTGACTATATGTCAAATCTTGTCATATCCTGTTATCTAAACATTTCGACTTGGTCAAATTACATAAAAATAAAATAAAAATTAATAATTAAAATAAAATTGAGGTTAAAATAGTGAATTTATTGTTGGCAGATTTTGGGCTTCGGATTTGACACAAACCATGGTTATTTCCATGGTATTCTTATGTAATAATATATTATATATATATAAAGGAAAGAAACATAATTTTGTTCATCATAAAATAATTAAATCACATTTTGCATATGTGTAAATGCATTCCAGAAATACAGATAAGGCAAAAAATTATCACCACCAAAAATAGAAAACCCATATGTGTATGCAAGTAGACCATCCCCAGAAGGAAATGAACTACACATTACAATCATTCATTGAACCCCAAGGGTCCAAACAAGATAAACCCTGCAAACAAACCCTTGAACCCAAAGATTAAAACAATGTCGAAAAACAGACACAGAGAAAGAGGGGCAAACCTAGAGGACCACCATATACAATGCAATAGATTTGAAACACTGACACCACAATAAAAGACACCCACCAAAGATAAACCCTAGGAAACACCCGCAATGACACTGAAGAATCAACGACGAAAAACAGAAACAACACAATAACAACCCGAGAAACCCTCAACGGAGACAAAAGAGAAAAGACTTCGTAGAAACCACCTAAATCCATCCATTTGGCCCATGCTAGCATACAAGAACCACACCAACATGAAGGCAGAAGAAACACAGTTGGAATAAAATAGACCCATGAAAAAAAAAACCCATAAAAAGGAGCCCGACAACAGGAATAACAACGACATAAACACCACCAAAACCTCTAAAGGGGTGCATAGACAGAGTGAATGGAGTTGCACCCAGAAAATGAAGGCAAGGGAACCAACTCAACGACCCATTCATGGTAGCGAGTGAAAGAAACATGAAAAGGAGGGAAACAACAGCTAGGGTTCCAGTTGCTTAGAACTCCCCCCTTATATATATATATATATATATTAAAGCGACCTAGATCCATCTTAAGTTTGGATCTACCGAACACTGAGAGGGATCAAATCTCTTTAGATGCAAATCTCTTTTATAAACATTTACTCTTTGATGAAGCCAAATATACACCAAATACACTTTAATAGCTTTTGGTGCACCTCCTTGACAAGCAAAATCACATGTTAAATTTAAAACATTGCTTTACCTAATTAATATATTTCTCTTTCTTGTGAAATTGAGTTCTTTGGTATAGATTTTGTGTTGTAGGATGTTTTACTACCTAATTTTTCTCCCATTTGATTCCTAAAGTTCCCACCCCATAAGTTTCTTCAAAACACATACTAGTATACTAACAAGGTTTTTCTCATATTTCCTCCAAAAAAATCCATTAAAAACTACATAACGACATTGCATATATATAGAAAAATATTTATTGGTTCTCATGAGTCGAAATGACCTGGTCTTTCTTGAGATTCTCAGCTTGTTGTATGTCATTTTGATTTTCCCCGGTATCATCAGCAAGAAATTCTCAGCTTGTTGTATGTCATTTTGATTTTCCCCGGTATCATCAGTACTGGAACTGAGTTCCTCAACTTGTTGCATGTCATTTTCCTCGGAATCTTCAGAGCGGGAACTAGGTTCCTCATTGACTATTATTGGCTGACCAACGTTCCCGTTGATTCCCGCGAACTCATAACCTCCGTTGGATTCCTCTCATTGTCGTCCAACCTTTGTTCGAGACTCTCCACCCTAACATTCATCATTTATGTTACCAGTTGTAAGCGCTCCAACTTCAACTCCAAAAGACCTAAACGACGAGAAATTATTGGCTCTGGTTTCAGTGAGTTGTATTTCTACTGGTTTCAGTGAGTTGTATTTCTACTTGGCGGTTTAAGTGTGATTAAGAACTTGACTACCTCTGTGATCGCAGCTAAATGAGCACTGAGCTGATCACTTGCCTCTCCTTCTGCACGCTCCATTTTCACTTGTAAATCCAGCAAATGTTGTCTCAACACAGTGAGAGATTGAGCAAATGTTTTTCCTTAAGTTCCTGAATTCCTTCATGCTCCTTATGTGTCGATGCATTTCCTTTCCCGAGCTTGCTCCAAAGTCTCATCACATTAAAGGTTTTTGCACGCCTCCATTCCACTTGCATTAGATCCATTAATGGCTCAACATGAAGACTCTGCCAAATTATCTTCTGCGCAATAACAAAAATCAAATCACAAGAGTGTCCTCTGTCTGGTGCCAACTCCGGGCTTACGTAGCCTCTCCAAGTGGCCATGCATACATGTCTTCCTACATTATATTGACGCATCACCTATAATGAAATTAATGTGAAATGAGACTGACTTAACTCCATCATTTGTTTATTGATCCTAAGCTTAGTGCGCCTCCCATTCTATCTTATTTCTAATTGCATTTGCACCATTATGGAAGAGGTTTGAATGATAATCTTTCCTCATTTATTTTCAAATATCCAGGCTTTAATAAGACTCCCAAATTTTCCATTTGATCAGTGATTTCATTAAAATGTTTTTTTGGAGTCTTCGAAGACTCTTAATTTTTGCATTCCATTGGCTAATGTTAGTTGTAGACCTTACCATAATGCCATATATTCTATTAGCGGTCAGAATTGACCCCTGTAATGCGAGTTGTGAAGCTGCCCCTGTCGTCGATTCCGCTGTAATCAAAGGAAAAGAAAAGAAAAAGATCCCAACATAAAAAATTCAAAAGGGTCATCCAACATCTAGACATCACCAAGCTTGTCTTTCTTTTCCAAGGAAGTCTTTGATTCTAGTTTAAGAACATGGTTTCTTGCGTTTCTAGAATGGTTGTCAAACTCACAATTGGATCCAGTGATAGCCTCCATACTTCCACTGTAAAGGGACACTGACGAAGTAGATGAGGGATCTCCTCTTCAGCTTGACAACATAACAAACACCATGACGGGCCTTGAACGTTCCTTTTCTTCAAATTTTATGCAGTTAGGATTTTCTCATGGACCAATTCCCAACAAAATAGGTTGACCTTTGACATACCATCATCGTTCCATATTATGCTCCATATGGAGTTGTTTCTGCCTTACAAAGTATCTCTTATGATTAGCTTATACCCCTCCTTTATTGTATAATTCCCTGTCCTACTTGGTTTTCATATCCTCCAATCCAATTTGGTTGTGACTACCGGGGCATGTCTTATAAGGGTGTTGATCATTAAATCCCATGCCTGTTGTAAATTGGATGCAATAGTGATGTTATTCCATATAATCCATATTCCTGTTTGTCCCACCTCGTTATATCGACACTTAATTGTGCATATTTCGTGACCTTCCATCCATTGAGCTAGGTTTCTAGCTTCTTCATTGTATTGTAGAATCATTACTACTAGTTTGCGGTCCTTCCACAAGTGTATTCGAGCCCCATTCCCAACTTGCCAACCCAGATGGTCTATTAAGCAACCTCTCTACAGAGCCTCCAAATCTTAGACCCTTATTATGGCCATGTTTCTTGCTTAGGTCGTAGAATGCGATTTTTATAGAAGTACTTCCTCAGAAAGGATCACTTCCACCACTCTCTCATATTTGATAGAAGTCTCCATAGTATCTTCACTCACAATGCTAAATTCATTAATTCAGGGTCTCTTATTGCCAGTCCTCCTTTTGATTTTGGCAGTCAAACCGTCTTCCAATTGACTAAATGGAAACATCGCTCGTTACTTCTTCCCCCTTTTCCATAAGAACTTCCTTATCATTCCACTGAGTTGATGTATGATTCCTTTCGATGCTAGAAGACCCGATCCCATATATATTGGGATTGTTAAGCAACCAACTCACAAAATAGAAGAAAAAATAGATCAACGACTTGAGAAATAGCCTCTTCGAGGGGGTAACCTCCTTTACATCACACAAATGAACAATTCTTAGATGATAGAAATGAAAATGCCTCCTTCGTATATATAGGAGTCTAATGGGTCACAGTATAATCAAAGCCTACATAACAATAATAATAGTGGGCTTCTATGGGGCACAACAATAATAATATGGGGGCTACATGGGTTCAAGAATAACAATAGGAGGTTGCTCTAAGAACAACAATAAAGGGGCTACACTAGTATTATAGGGACCTAACATGCTCCTCTCCTTCAAAAATGTGTTGTCCTCAATGCTTGAGTCGTCCTGGATGCTTCTGTATAATATTCTCATCCTCCCATGTGGAATCTTCAACGGTTAAGTTCTTCCACTTAATGAGATACTCTTAAATTGATTGATTCCATAACTATCGAGTTCTTGTTTATATGACTCCTTCAAGCTCCAATATGATTTTTCCTTCTTCATCAAGTTCTAGAAATATTGTTTGAACTGAGAGTTTGTCACCAATAACCTTATTTAAGCATGAAACATGTAAAACTAGGTGTATTGAGGAAGATTCAGGAAACTCTAATTTGTATGCCATAGTACCAATATTTTGCAACACTTTGTAAGGACCATAATACTTAGGTGATAATTTATTATCCTTCTTCGTTTGCTTGAGGGACGTTTGTTTCTATGGTTGTAGCCTTAAAAATACCCAGTTTTCTACATCAAAACTTCTTTCATTGCGATGTTGATTTGCCCGTAGATTCATTTGATTATGCTCCAGAGTGAGGTTATCCTTTAAGACTTAGAGAACTTGTTGTTGATGCTCGATGTTCTCTTCCACTACTTGAACCTTAGAATTTTCTCTTAAATATGATGTGATGGACGATGGATGATATCCATAAAGTGCATAAATGAGGTCACTTTTGTTGCAATATGGAAGGAAATGTTATACCACGATTTAGCTAGAGGTAAACACTTGACCCATTGTGTTTGTTTATCACATACAAAGTAACAAAGATATCCTTCCAAACATTTTTTCACTATCTCATTTATCCCAACAGATTGAGGATGATAAGATGAGTTATGAACCAATTGAGTACCAAGACAATAAAATAATTCCATCCAAAAATTTCTAGTGAAAATGGTATCTCTGTCACTTATAAATCTTGTTTGGGTTTCCATGTAGATTTTGAATTGTTTCCATAAATGTAGTAGCAATTGTACTAGCTTTAAAAGCCTTGAGATAATGCACAAAAGTGTGCATATTTGGTAATTCTATCAACTACCACCATGATAACACTCTTTCCTTTAGACTTGGGTAAACCTGTGATAAAATCCATTGAGACCTCCTCCCAACACTGACTTGGAATGGCTAAAGGTTGTAACAGACTTGTGGTCTTAATTGTCTCAACTCTATTTTGTTGGAAACCAAACATTTTTCCACAAACTTCTAAATATTAGATTTAAGGTCATCCCAAAAAAAAATCTTTTTTGACCCTGTGGTAAGTTTTTTAAAATCCCGAGTACCCTCCTAAGGGGGAGGTGTGCAATTCCAAAATAATCTCTTCTTCTTCTTCTTCTTCTTCTTCTTCTTCTTCTTCTTCTTTTCTCAGTTCAAAATTCTTACAAAGATATAAGTGATTTGTACCATAATGAATCATTTTTCTAGATAAATGCATCAAATGTACTGGGGTCTTGCTGCAACTTTTGAATGGTTTTCCACACCTCTTCATCATTCTTCCATTCATCCCTTCCTTCAGTTATCCAATCAAGTTGGATAATAGAAACGTCACAGAGCAAAGATTCCCATCATCATCCTTTCTTGAGAGTGCATCTGTAACAACATTTTTCTTCCCTTTTTTGTAGATGATTTCAAAGCCATAACTGAACATCTTTGTGACCCATTCTTGTTTCTCTTCTAAAGATAATATTTGTTCCAAAAATTATCTAACACTATCATGATTTGTTTTTACCTTGAAGTGTCTTCCCATTAGGTAAGGTTATCATTGTTTTAGTGCATGTAGTATTGCCAACATTTCCTTCTCATAAATAAGTTTGTGTAAATACTTTCCCTTGATTTGATGACTTTAAAAATAATGGGTCTTCCTTCTTGCATTAAAACAACACCAATTCCATTTCCTAAGGCATCACATTCCACAATAAAGGTTTTTGTCATGTTTGGTGTAGCTAAGACCTGTGCTTGACACATTGCGTCTTTAAGATGTTTAAAGGCCTTAATTCCTTCTAGATTACAAGAAAATGCATCTTTATTTAGTAATGTTATTAGAGGCGCTTCTATTCTCCCACAATTCTTAAAAACTTGCAATAATACCCTATCAACCCGATAAATCCTTGAGTATGCTTTAGGGTTGTGGGGTTTTTCCATTTCTTAATGGCTTTAATTTTTTCAAGGTCTATCTTAACACCCTCATGAGATACAATATGACCCAAATATTCCACCTCCTGTACTCCAAAGAAACATTTGGAGGTTTTTGCATATAATTGTTTCTCCTTCAATAGTTTGAGCACATTGTCAACATGTTGAACATGATCCTTCCAAGACTTGTTGTAGATTAGTATATTTGATCCAGGTGGATGTTGGTGGCCACCCACCTATCCCATTTGGACCCCCGCAATTGTCTCTTTCAGTTTTTCAGTTTC
>APFE031464389.1:166409-229200 GCA_000404065.3 Pinus taeda | reverse complement strand
AAATTCATAATGACCTTCATGAGTTTTGAATGTTGTTTTCAAAATATCTCCAGTCTTCATTCTAATTTGATGATATCTTAAATGAAGATCCAACTTGGTGAAGTAAATTGCTCCATGTAATTCATCCAACAATTCATCAATGACAGGAATGGGAAATTTATCATTAATAGTGAGCTTGTTGAGCTCCCTATAATTCGCACACATACACCATGATTCATCCTTCTTGTGCATCAATACTACTGGAGTGGAGAAATGACTTTTACTAACTTGAATTATACTGACCTCTAGCATTTCTGCAACCATACGTTTAATTTCACTCTTTTGGGCATAAGGATATATGTAAGGCCTGATGTTTGAAGGAACATTCCCTAGAATCAAGTGAATAACATGATCATAATCACGAATAGGTGGGAGGCATTTGGGAGTCTAAAATACCCTCGAATGATTGTCAAAGACTTTTTGGAGATCTGGAGAAATAAATGATTTCAATGTTTGAACCTCTAATGAGCATAATTGTGTAATGACTTCCCATTGTTATTTATTCAAAAGTTTTTTCATGCCATTAGATTTGATTAACTTCCTTGGTTTCCCTGGGATACCCCTTAATTCAATTTCCTTTCCTTCCTAAAAAAAATTCAAGAAAAGTTCTTGAAAATTAAAAGCTATTGTACCCAAAGATTGTAACAATTGGCGTCTTAGTACAACATCAACACCACCCATTGGAATGGAAAGCATTGGAATATTCAATACACATTTCCCCATGGTTATCTTGATATTATGGCACTTTCCATAGCAATTTATAGTTCCTCCATTTGAAACCATCACTTGAAACTCTAGTGCCAGATGTAGAAAGAAATCCAATTCCTCGGCTTATAATGAATAAAATTATCGGTACTACCTCAGTCAATCAGCATTATTACCTTTTGATTCTTGATATATCCTTCTATCTTGAGAGTTTTAGGAGTGGTAGTTCCCACCAATGCATTTCAAGATATGGAAGGATTCATTTCTTCTTTCTCTGGGGTTGGTTCCTGGTGTATATCCTCTTCTTTTGACGTTTCTTGTTCCTTTTCTTCCTCCTCTTCACAATCTATGTAAAATAATTTGTTCTTAGCACACGTGATCTTTAGTGTATTTTCTATCACAACTGTAACAAAGCCTTTTTTCTCCCTTGTCCTCCAATTTTTGTGGTTTCAACCTTGTAAGTTGTGGAAGGTTAGGAGCAACAACACTTCCATCTTTATAGTTATGAGTGGTATATTTTCTTGTTGCCATAATTTTTCTTTCAACTTTTCTTGCCACCTTGAATGCCTTCTCCAATGAATCAAGTTCCCAACGGAGAACCTCATGTTAGATGTTACTCTTTAAAGTCCCTATGACGACATAAATCATATTCTCCTTTGGAATATCAATTACCTTGATATTCAGTTTTTGAAATCCTCAATGTGCTCCGCCATTGAACCCTTTTGTTTGAGATTTATCAATTGAATAAAGAAGGTGTTCCTCTTTGTATCCTTATAATGTGTTATCATTTAATTTGTAAAAATTGGCCAAGTGACAAGGGATTTACAAGAACAAAGCCATCAATACCATACAAGTTGATTAGGTTCTAAATATAAAGATGCAATTTGTAGCTTTTGTGAGTGTTGCACATCATGTAGATCAAAATATTGCTCCATCTGTAGTATCCATGCTACTAGATCCTTGCCATCAAACTTTCTCATATTGATATTTGGAATGTCATTGGTCTTCAACCCAAAGTTAGATTCTCTAAAATCATGATTAATATATTTTTTGTTCTCATCATGACTTTCATGGAATACCTTGTTGCCATTAGGAAGCATTTCTTGTAGCAACTTTGTCAAACCTTATTTCAAACCTTCCATGTCTACTTTTAAAACATTCATGTCACCTTTTAATTCCTATTTTAAACCATCCATGTCCCCTTTTAATTCATCTTTGGTTGCTCTTTTTGAGAGCAAAATTTGTTGCACTTGGTTCCGTAATTTTGATATATCATGTTGCAATTCTTCCTCTTCATGCATCATAATAGATCTTTCAAAGGGATTAATGGGTGTATAATTATTTTGTTTGGGAGGAATTTTTGAACTGAATATTGATATCTATGCTTCAATATGCCCTTGGAATCACTTTAAACTGATTTTTCAAACAAAATATATGCAATTTAAAAAAAAAAATACACACATTTTTCTTGCTTTTAGGAGCTTGATATTGAAACAGTTGTATCTTTGAAATTTTAGCTCTCCAAAGTCTCAAAATTTTGTCTTGTGGTATCACTCTGAGTCTTCTTTCCAATTCCACAAGTCAGACCAAGATTGGATTCATCAAGATAAAGTTAAGCTTAATCTCCCACGATGACCTGGTTATAGGTTGGTTCAATAGGGCGAACTTGTACGAAATGCAACATGTCACTGTTGAAACCTTCGGCCCTGAAAATGATACAAGAAAATCTATAGTCCGTGAAATTTTAGTCAATTTTTACAAAATTCAAATCCAATGCTCGTAGAGAAAGTTATGAGGATTTTCCGTAGGTCACCTATTTGAGAGGGAATTTTGGAGCATGAAAAAACCATAACTTCTTTTGTACATATATCAGAAAATATAGCGAACCAAGAATTAAAATTTCTACATGACGTTCATCAAGATTTCGGCTCCACGTTGTCAAAATTTCAGCTTCAAAAACTTTGTAAACAATAATTTATAGAGAAAATTACAAGATGATTTGTTTGAAGCAGCGAAACCCTAGAATCCAAAGCTCTAATACCAAATGTTATGGAACCAAATCAAATAATATAAGAAAATATAGATTAACAACTTGAGAAATAGCCTCCTCGATGGGGTAACCTTTTTTAAATCGCATAAATGAACAATTTTTGGATGATACAAATGACAAAACCTCCTTGGTATATATAGGAGTCTAAGTGGTCACACTATAATCATAGCCTATATAATAATAATAATGCAAGGGCACAACAATAACAATAGGGGGCTACATTAGTATTATAGGGACCTAACAAGGAGAGAGGACAATATCAATTTGATTAATATAATTTTTCTGGTTGTGTTTATCCACTACGCTCCCCATAAATGTATGTGCTTTTTCATCTTGGTATTAACCTCCTCCCATTCCTCTACATTGGTTCCTCCAAAGGAGATAGGAATACCTAGATATTTGAAGCCTTTTCATTCAATATTGGCTGGGAAGTCGAAGATGCTGGCTATATCTTGGAGTATTATATTTTCTCAATTCCACCCATATATTTGGCACTTTCTTTGGTTGACCATGCCCCCTAAGAGATTGAAATAATCATCTAATATCCATTTAAATCTTGTTGCAACTATTCTTGAAGCTCCTCCTAAAAGGAGTGTATCATCAGCAAATTGAAAGTGGTTCACCTCCTTTACATTCCTGACGATTCTTATTCCCATTAATTTTCCCTCTTGCCTTGCTTGTTCTAGATTTTTGCTGATACTTTCTACCATTATGATGTACAAGAGAGGGGAGAGTGGGAATCCTTGCCAAACTCCTCGAGAGGCTCTAAAAGAACTTGTGGATATACCATTGACTAAGGGAGCTATCCAGGGATAGCTAATACAAGTATTTACCCACCTTATGAATTTATCATAGAATCCTAACTTTTCTAACATTGAGAGGAGGAAAGAATGCCTTACTCGATCAAAAGCATTGGCCATATCCAACTTGATCACCATGCATTTTTCCCCTTCTTCGTTAATTGAACGGGTTGCCTCCTAAACTAGAATGATGTTGTTTAGAATATGTCGTTGCTACATGAATCCTCCTTGATTCTCTGATATTATATTGGGAAGTACCTTTTTTAATCTGGACGCCATAACTTTGGTTAAATTTTTATAAGCATAATTACATAAATAAATCGGCCTGAATCTTGAGAAATTAACCGATTTGGATTCCTTTGGGATCAAAGCCAAGAAAGAGGAATTAATTTGTCCTCTTGATTTCCCTTTTTCCTTTGAAATATCGAGCATCCTTAACAAATATTTCTTGATGAGTGACCAAAATTGCTTGAAGAAACTTATGGGGAATCCATCAAGTCCAAACGATCTATCTAGGTTGAATTCCTTTATAGCTTTAACTACTTCCTCTTATGTAATTTCACTTACGAAACCTTGATTAAATTGCTCTGTTACTATATATGGAACATTTTTGCAAAAACTTTCATGCCTTATCCCTGTCTAATTCTTGCTCCTCCTTATATAATAAATTGAAATGATGATAAGCTTCTTTTTTTATGTCCTCGAAGGTGGAAATTTTTTTCCTTCCTTCTGGTATTATCTCTTGTATCTTGTTCTTAAGCTCATGAGCTTTAGCTTGCTTGTGAAAAAAGGTAGTGTTTTGATTACATGACTGTAACCACAAACTCTGTGATTTTAGCCTCTATACTTCCTCCTCATGGTGCCTGATAAAAAAGATCTACTTTGTTATCTCTCGTTCTTTCTCTAAATGGAAGGATTCTATTGGAATAGACTCCATTATTTTTTGGTATCGATTTAGTTGCTGCACTAAGTTGTGTCGTTTCTGTCCTTGAAAAACATAGCTAGATTTCAACCATTGCCGCAAAAATCTCTTCACAACTTTGATTTTATGTTCCCATACAGGAAACAGTTACTGGTGATATCCATGCATTCCTAATTAAGTCGGGAACTTCTTCCTCATTGAACCATTTGTATTATAACGGAAAGGAATGGGGCCAAGATTTTCCATATGATCTAGATAAAGAGAAATGGGGTGATGATCATACTTACCTTGTGCCAATATGGACAAAGAAATATTTAATCCCGATAAAAGCCAACTGCTATAGATGAGAAAGCGATCCAATTTGTTTGCTATATAATTTTCCCCTATTCTTCTATGCGTCCATGTGTATTTCCCAATTTTAGGAGGGATGTCTACCAGATCTCATTCGTTGATTAGATCTTCAGTTCTTTCCTAAAAAGGATCCTAAACATGTGACCCCCCTCTCTTTTCTTTCATTTTAATAACTGTGTTGAAATATCCCCCCATTATACTATTGGCAAAGCTATCCTTGAACTTTAAAAAGGCAAAGGAATCCCAAAATTATTTTTTTCCTCCGTATATTACAGTGTCGTAAACATTGATGATTGGAAAATTTTCCTTCATGTCTTTCGTTCCAAGATATGCAACTACCCAAAAATTCGTCTTCAGAATATCTGCTAATTTAAAGTGCATATGTGACTAGTGAATCTTGATTCCTCCTAACGCTCCCCTTGCATCCTGTGCTATTCCTTCACATCCTTTCCAAATGTCTGTGTTGTCTTATTTGCTTCTTGCGCTTCCATTTTTGTTTCTTTTAGCAATAAAATCCGTGGTTTTTATGCCCTTATTAGATCCCTTATTGCATGGGTTTTAACGTGTAGACCTAGTACTTCCTATTTTTTCTCTGGCATCTTTGCCCCTTTCTGATTTTTCAACTTCAAAATGCCAAGGATCACTTTCTGATTCCCCATTCTTTTGTTGTTCTCTGCCTCCGTTTCCTGGATCTCCTTTCTCAGAGCTCCTTTCTTTATATTGTTCCCTATTTCATGACTATTCCCCTCATCTTCCAAAACTAAGGTCTGCACCATATTTCTAGTTACAACTCCCATAGATTGTGAACCGCCGTCAACTGGACCCAATTTGGGGGTGGTTGTTGCGAGACTTGGTTCTACTATAGGTTGATCCTCACCTTCAACGTGCACCTCAATTCCCTCATTAATATATCCTTCCTCATTATCTTCCTCATTTCCTTCATTATTTGGTACAATTTGAGGGTGAGGTTGTTCCTTGTTTTGGATGTTCTACAAAGTTTTGAACGGATTTGATGAGGTGGAAGCTCCATTGTTAGGAAAATTGGGTTGTTTTTTCTCGAAAGCCTTACCCTTATTATTTCATTTTCTCTGCACCTTCTAGTTCCCTCCTTGTCCCTTCGGTTGTTTTTCTCCTTTTCCTGATGATGATTTCTTACAATCCCTGACAACATGACCATATTCGTGGCAGTGTCAGCATTTGAACAAGATTTGCTCGTACTTTAGAGTTTGGAAATACTTCCAACCACCCAAAGTAAGCATTACCTCTTAGGGAAGTCCCTTCTCTAAATCCACTTATACACATATCTTGGTGCAAGCAAACTGAGAACCTTTTGGCTAAGTTTTATCCAAATATTTTCCTACCTCGTCGACGATGGTTCACCCAAATCAGTATCGCCATTGGAATGTATTCATCTAGATTGAAGTTTGAGTACCAATGATTCAAGTAAATTCCTCTTGATCCTAAAAAATATGGTCCATTTTTTAAAATCACATCTGAGTCCTCTTTAAGTCAAACAGGAATGCAAAAAAAAACATTTCCTCAATCATAGAAACAAATCTCCCCTTTGATATTCAATTTCTAGGTTTGCTCGATCCAATATTCCATAGAGCAAGGTGATGGCCACATCCCAGTAAAATTTCCTACTAATGTTTGGTGTGAGAAGGCTACAATTGTTTGGATTACTCTGCTTGGGAGGGCTACCATATGAATGTCATCGACCTTCTTGATGAACATGCTCTGTGACTCCTTTGCGTTTGGACAACTGGCCAGGGCTGTGATCAGGGATTCAAAGATCGTGACATCATCTTGTGCGACATTGGAAGGAGGAGGCAGAGGGGGAAGAGCCCCCCATGGGAAGCCATTACCATGGTCACAGTGGAGCTTTAGAGAGCCATTGTCGGGTTCAAGAACGTTCTGCTCACTAGGAACACCACTACTTGCCTTTCATGCCTATGAAACGAAACCAATTTTTTTTATTTCTATTTAATATATTAAATGCTGATTTGCATAGGTAAACATTTTGTTTTTTTCAATTTAATGTATTAGAATAATGATTTGGATGTATAAATATTTTAATACAAAAAATTAGATATATTACATTTATATATAAAATATGAGAAGAATATTTTATTAATTATTATTTTATTTAATTTTAAACGATAAATATGTTTTAATAATTTTCTTGTAAGCCTTGGCAAGGACTTACATCTTCATCATGTCCAATATATCATCCCAATCAGGGCGGCGAAATGAACGGTGAACTTCAATATCAAGAGTGCCTTAACAGATGCAATCGATCACCGTATCCAAGACCCCGGTGAAACTATTTGATTTTATAATTTATAAAAATAAGTTATATAGTATTTTTAATGGTTTTTAAACCATTTTCATTAAATATTATATAGTATATATTATGATATTTATATATATATATATATATATATATATATATGAAAAATGACAATTTCTTAAAACTCATCATACCTATTTCTGACTCATCTTTTTATAACGTCCACATATACACATAACATACATACAGATATATATTTATATATATATTATATATATATCACATAATATATATTATTAATATATATATATATAAGGTTATAAAAAAGATGAGTCAGAAATATTCGTTTTCCTTATGCAAAATAAAAATACTAGGAGGATATTAATTTGCTAAAGAATCAACTTGTATATATCTTAACATAGACTCCTTATAGTGGATAGATTTAAAAAAATTAAAAAATCAATAGGTATTACAATTTCAAATCTAAATTATTTACTAGATGTTGGTTTCCTACACATTACCCTTCGTTCAATTACTCTCACCCTTGGTTCATTTGTTCTTTCCCTTCATTCAATTTCTCTTGGGCGACTGAACCTTTTTGGAAGACTATGTTTAAATTGATGAAGAGGAGGAAGACCTATAATATAGTGGTTCAACATGTGGTTTTCATTTCTTAAATTAACAACCTTAGTGACATAATTCATTAGAGTTCTAAATATGAGATTGATTTCTCAATCCTACACTTCATTCCACATTGCTTTGAGTTGCCTCATCTGCTTCAATTATGCATTATGCTTTTTAAATTGAGTTTTCAAGTAAAGATATTGAAAGTGTTTGTCAAGGTTATTAAAGGGGAGAGCTCTATACTGCATTGTTAATGAAGGGAGTGGAAAATTAAAGATGACGAACAAAAAGAGGGGAGATAAGGAATTTCCCTTATATAAAGCAAACAATAGGGTGATTGGAAATTGGTAATCATAAGAATGCAATTCAAAGAAATTTGTGCAAAACGAAGTGAAATGATTCTGGCTAATGAGGGCCTCAAGATAAATGGGAGCCATAAAACTCTAATTCAAAGGAATTTAGGTAGGGCAAAGGAAAACAACTCTAGTAAACCCAACGTGATGAAAATTGAAAAGGTGAAAATGGAACAAGGGTTGAATATGATGGTAATTGATGAGCCCCAAAAATGGATAATTATATGGGCTCATTTAGCCTCCTAATTCGAATTAATCCACCATTCTCATTAGTTTATAGCATGTTTTTTATTATATTTATGCTAATAGAGTGAATTGGGTTAGTCATTATGCCAAGTCTAATGTGTGCTTTATGCAGCCTTTTTGGTCAATTTGGAGACAAAATCAAAGGTTTAAATGAGCACTTGGCAGCCAAATTTGTGGAGAGGATTTTTAGGAAGGTGTCCCCTTCATTTATGGGCCCTTACCTCGAATTCTCCACCATCAGCTCAGAGTTCAAGGGCCACCAAATCGATTATCACAAGGGCGGCCAAGCAATTCAAGTAGGACTCATGTTAACTACAAGTTTTGGGCAGCCAAGTCCCTAAAGTTTAGGAGGACTGTTGGGTTCTTCAATTTGTATAAATAAGAAGGCTTAGGGCCTCATTTTGGTTAGCCAGTAGTTAGTCACTTTGTAGGCAGAAGTTAGCTAGTTTGTAGTTCGATTTTAGTCAGTAGATTAGCTTTGCATTTTAGCACCCTTTCAAGCTTTCCCTTGTGGACAGTTTCTGGAATGTAACTTTTCTTTTGATCAATAAAGATGAATCCAGCTTTGCATCAGCTCTAATATTTCTTAAGAGGTTGTAGCTCTTGGGGTTGGGCCCATCTCAAGTGCCCAGTATCTCCTTTGTTTACCTTTATGTGTTTTTGCTACATTCTTAGAATAAAATCTGCTATTTAGGTTTAAATATTGTTTTGTTATTTAGATTGTTTTTGATGGTTAAAGTAGCTTTTCATGTTCAGATTTGTTTGATAAGTCAATAACAGGGAAGATCTTCAGAAAAAGGCCATCAAGAACCTTGGATCTCACCTTTCCCTCAGTGGAATCATGAGCTGGGACCAAGGCGAACTTGCTGCCACAAAAAACACTGCCTTTGCTTCACCATGCAATTAGTAGTGTTGGATTCTTAGTTGTCGAACTTGATATCAGTTTTGATTGCATGCTTAGGTTCATGATTGTTTAGTTGCATAGTTACTTCATATGATTTCACTGCAAATAGACTTCTTTTCATTTCTTTTGCTGTTACTTAGGTCAGATTAGAGTGAAGTAACTACGTCATAGGTTTTCTAAGTGTTTGTTTGTTCAGTTTGAAAAATAACTTGCAGAGCACCTATCATACTTCTCCATCTACCCATACTCCATCCAACCTACCTACTTCATCCTCCATTTCAGATCCTTTCCTTACCTTTTCCATGTTCCCTCACGTTGACCTACTTTCCATATTACTGTGTAGCATTGCCTTATCTCTCCTTGAACAAATCCAACCATCCTCGCCACTCCTCAACTCCATCAACCAAGCCCTGGACCTCCTTACACCTTTATCTCACCTCCATACCCACTCCATCATATTTTTCCCTCCATCCATGCTCGAAAATCCCATTTCTGAACAACCTGCAGAAAATCACAAAACATCCAGTAGAAATTCCAGAACATCCTGTAGAACCCCTGCGAACTTCCTGTAGAAGCTCACAAATGAGGTTTCTTGAAGGCCAAACTCTATGAAACTCTCTAGGAGGGTGCTAGGGACCCCTTAGGACCGCTTTCAACCTTTCCAACCTTCTGCAAGCATTTCCTCTCGCCAATCCACCTTTGCACAGTCAAAATCCAGTTAAAAGCACATGCATGATAGTTCTAACAACTTATTCAAAAATACAAAAAGATGTTATTTTCAGATGTTATATAGAAGTAGCTTAGACACATGCATTTACCTTCCTAAAAGTCAATGGCATCTCTTTCAGTAGCTTGCATCCTCCTTCTTGCATCAGTAGGGCTAGCTGGTAAAATTAGGGTTTGCTAGGGTTTATGCTTCCTTTCAACTTTCCAGTTTCTTTTTGCAAGTAGATTAGCCTTCTTTGAGTTAGCTTTCGTCCATCAGTTAAAAAGCTTCTTCTGAGAGCTCATAGAAATTGGCTTAAGCTCCTAGCGGACCTGTGCCAGCTGATCAAGTGACAGCCGCGGCAAGAGCTAGTACTTGTGCATACACCACCGTCGCTTCCAAGTTTGTTACGAACTACTGGGTTGATAAAATTAAAGAAGGGAGTTCCAGGAGTTGCAGCATTATTGCTGCAATACTCGGGCCCACCACTCTTTTTGGCACCGTTTCCAGGGAAGCATCAAAGTATTGGTGATCGCTTCTTTTCTACTATTTTATACTACAACCTTCTACTAAGTAGTTTATTTCATTTCCATTCTGTAATTTCATTTCTGCAAAAGTAGATTAGACATTTTCTGCTTTCATTTCATTTCAGCAAGCACAGATTAGCCTTTCAATTCTGCACTTTCAATTATGCAAGTGTAGATTAGCATTTCAATTCTGCAAGCGTAACTTATCATTTCATTCCTGCAATTTCATTTGAGCAAAATAGATTAGTCCTTTCCTGCTTTCATTTCAATTCCACATTTTCATTTCAGTAAGATAGTTAGCTGCAGTTCAATCTATTTTAGTTTTGCATATAGAAGAAGAAAAATACAAAAATCAACCAAAAAGATTTCTTTTCATGCCTGGTAGGAGTAGAGATAAGTCAGAAAAATATTTGCACAACACCCCCCACTGCTTCACACAGCCAACCTTCTCTCTTCTTCAATGGATGTAATTAAGAAGAACCCCTGGGAGGACATCAAGGCATATTTAAAGAACATCTAGGGGAGAAGAAGAAGGAAACATTCCTCTGGAGCAAATGGTTACAAGCAGAAATTTTTGGAGCAGTACCTTATCCAAAAATGAATTTGCAAATCAGATGGAAGATTTCAAGAATGATATGAGGCAGTTTCTTGCCATGCAACTGGATACCTTACAGATCCAAAGGAAGTAAGAGGAAGCCAAGAGGGCTTTGGTCATATTTTGTCCCAGGTGCACTAGAAAGCATCCTAGGAACAAATGTCCAATGCACTCCCTAGAAGTGTGTTTTGTCTGTGAAGAATACTATCCTACGAATCAATGCCCTTCTTTGCCCGGACTTAAAGCTGCATATCAAAGAGCCAAAGTAGCCACTAAATCACTCTATTATATGAACCAAAGAAGGCCATATGAACCCATACCCTACGAGTAGGAAATGCAAGGGACATCCCAAACCTATTATAACCCATATCAAGCCACTTCCATGCCTTCTTGGGGTCCCCATGCTCATCTTTCCTGGTTCACACATCCTCCTTGTTCCTTCACAGATCCATATTATGCCCAACTAGCTGCTCATTCATCTCACTCTTATGCTCAGCCACAGCCTCAGTGGAATGCACCTCATCAGGGGTGGAGGCCCCAATACAACTCTCCTCCCGCTAATTTTCCCCTACCACCTTCCCAACCACAACCCCATCCACTTCCATCTCAAATATACACCCCCACTCAACTACCCATACCACCATTTCCAAACCCGCACATTGGAATAGCTCAACCCAATTACAAAGTTGAGGCACAACATGTCCAAATGACTCTTCTTGAGCTTAATGATATTCACCATAGCTCAGGAAGAGTATTGCAAAAAAGAGATTATCTTGAAAGCATTGAAGGACCACATCCGGTAAAAGAAGATTGAAAAGAGGATAGCAAATAACCATGGTCTACACTTGATGAAGAAAAGACATCAGAATCAGAGATCAAGAGAGTTCCCTCATGGTTACCATCAAATCCTCCATGTAATTAAGAGAAAACTCAGTAAAAAGCGAAAGATGTGAAGGTCATGATAGAAGATGATATGGAGAATGATCCAGATCAGCAAAAGGACCGAGGATGTCAAAGCTATATCGAGATATGGTTTCAGACGGTCACTAAGTTGCAACAATACTCTCTTCTTCAGCTATGCCCAATCCCTTCAAAGTCAAACCATTTGGTCTCTGAAATCCAAATAGTTGTCAATTCATGCATTTCAAGCCTCCACATGATTCTGTCTCTAATCTTGATGTGCACATGGCTCCATTGGAAGTGTTCTTATACTTGAAAATGATTTTGTTTTTCAAGTAGGGTAGGGTAGGCAAAAAAAAAAAAAAAAAAAAAGTTATGAAGAAAGAGGAAAATAAATATCTAAGGTGAAAACCTCCTCGGAGGTGCCTCAGATTGGCTCATTGATTGAAAACCTCCATGAGGCGGTCAATGGGTTAGAAAAAAGAGAAAAGAAAAAGGAATAAGATCCCTGGGTGAAAACCTCCCTTGGAGGCGCCTAGGGCAGACAATTAGGGTGAAAACCTCCATGAGGCGCCCTATTTGTTTTCAAAAAAAAAAAAAGAGAAAAAAAAAGAAAAAAAGAGAAAAAGAAAAAGTAAACCTAATTTCCTTTGAATAATTGCAGGTTGCAAGGACATTGCAGGTTAGGAATATCACTCAAAACAAAGAGAGAGGAAGTTCTGGGCTTTCTACAGGAAGCTACAGGCATTTCTGCAGGAAGTTCTGTATTTCTACAGGAAACATCCTGTAGAACCTTCAGGCAAGCCAGATTCGATTTCGGAAGGGAATCTAAAGCTTGGAATCTATTGGTTAGGCCTGCAAGAATCCATGTTTCAATTCCTCACCCTTTTCCATCATTTTTTCCACCTCATTGTGCTTCTTTTATGAAAACTATGTTTTCTACAGGAAGTTATGTGTCTTCTACAAGAAGATTACAAAAAAGAAAAATTGATCTCCGAAGAGGACCTAAAGGTTGGGGATATTTCCATGAGGCCTGCACACATCCATATTTCCATCCCTCACCCTTTTCCATCATTTTTTCCACCTCATTTTGCCTCTTTTATGAAAACTGTGTTTTCTACAATAAGTTCCTATAGAAATTACAAGAAGCTAAAAATGGATTGCAAAAAGGTAGTTTGGGGAACACGATAGCTTCCTCAAGGGTTCAGAAGTCCTCCTGCAATCTTCAAATTCCTCCTCCATCATTTCCATGCATGCATCACAACCCAAGCTCAGTTTTCTTTCCATGCAAAAAAAATGCAGAATGCCTTCAAACAAAAATACCTAGTGCTGAAATTTGTTTTTTTCATAACTTGCAAACCATGCATCCATTTACAAAACCGTTTTACAAAGAGTTGTATAGGGATGATGGCAACATACCCAAGCAATTTCACCTAATTCTGGTGCACGGATTCCAAGAAATTAGCCTCCATCACCTTCAGCCATTTTTTCATTTTCTCCATATCCGTGCATCCGTTTCAAAACATGTTTCATGAGGAGATGCATATGGGTGATAGTAACCTACCGAAGCAAATTTAACCAATTCTAATGCACGGTTTCCAAGAAATTGATCTCTGTTATCTTCAGCCATTTCCTGTTTTTTGTGAAATCTGTGCATCCATTGATCGCAATTTTGCTATGGGAGGTGCATAATGATGATAAGAACATGATCAATAAGTTTCAGATCGATCCGGTCTATCGTTTGGGAGCAATGGCGAAAACGAATTTTTGTCCTGTGAAAATTCAGCAGCAGCAGCTTGAGGGTGCAGATCTGAACATGAAGACCAGCTCCTACAGCATGGATCCGGCCAGAGGATACCTGCACAAGAAAAAATAGCCATGAATTACCCACCAAGCCATCATGGAAGCACAAAAACCAATGCATGCAGCAAATGAAAGGCCACAACACCTCACAGCAACCATTCGACTTCCAGGTACGTGACTAAAACTCATTCCTCTGATTGCATGAATGTAATTTGAAAACTGCATGAGTAATGAGATGATTGGGATTAACAAAATCAATGGCTAGTTAGCATCCAGTTCAACAGCACTCGGTGGGTGAATGAGACATGTGCACTCAGCCATCTCAAGAGGAAATCAGGAAACAGGTAATGATGATTGTTTGACCTTCAACGTAATTGATGGAGTGATCACAGGTAGGGAACATGATGCTCTGTGATAGCACTGCCATCTGCATGGGCCAGCGCACGTTTTGGCCACCTCACCACAAATCATGTAGAAATTAAAGAAGCGCGACTGAAAGTCACCAACTGCTATTCATTTTCACTTACAACACCCTCAACTGAAGTATGCACCAAATGATTAACTAGTCATCCTCCACTGGTTTTCTACCTGTCTTCGCGATTCTGCTACGTATCAAGCTCGTTTAGAGGCGCAGGGGCACTCTACAGGCGTTTCTATAGGAAGTCTTCTACAGGAAATGCAGAAAATAGCTTTGCAGAAGGAAAACCTAAGATTTTTGTCAAAATTCGAGCTTGAAATGAGGTAGGCTCGGGGAAATCTATCTGCATATGACTTATTTGAATGATTAAAAACACAGTAGTGGATTGAAAAAAGAGTGAAGTTTAAAAGTATGCATGCATATTTTCCCTAAGCTCTACACAGTTCTCTGTTTCTTTCTCTGCACTCAAAGTCTGTCTCCTTCTTTCTCAAATTTTGCTGTAAAGAAAATACATGCAACCATAGAAACCAACCTGTGTGAAAGAGGAAACGAATTTGCATATCTGCCTACTCTCTGAAGAGAACCTGTGTTATTTATCCATTGTTCTGTCAAAATAAAATAAAATATTTTTTTTAAAAGCAGATTCAAATTCAGGATAAAAGCAGTATAAAACAAACGGAAATATCAATGTGATGTTGTAAGGAGAAGCACATGGGAAATTCCTTATTTGGTTTCAGAAAAAGACAAAAATTCAGCTATCCCTCTATTTTCAGTTTTACCTGCTTTCTCACCTGAGAATTTTGATGAAAAAACACTTGACACCACATGGAGGACAAGCTAAAGGAATTAAGAGGAAAGTTGGCCATGATGAGACACAACGAAAGCATTAAAAATAAAAAAAAAATCGCAGCTACAGGAGGAAGATGCACTAATAAAAAATTAGCTACAGCAACATGAAACTCAATGGGCAGACATAACATAGATTTCTGAAGAGCAGTAACTATGGGAAGGTCCCCTAGTAGGTCAGGAAATAGTAGAGGAGAAAGCCAAGGGTAAGGAAACCCAGGACAGACCACCAAAGAAAAAGCAAGAAGAGAAACAAGAGAAAGGCCAAGCTGCTGAGCCCAAAACTGTGGGTGGAATAAAGGCACAAACGACAAGGGAGAAATGGTTGCAAATCAGGGCAGAGAGGACTGAAAAAGTCCAAACAAGTGAGGGTACACCAAAGGAAACCATAACACAAGTCAAAGAGAAGGAGCCCCCAGCCAAGCAAGCCAAATCAGTAAAAAATTGTTTCTATAGGAAGCCAGAAAACTGCTTCTACAGGAAGCTAGAAAATGGCCACTATAGGACTTTCTACAGGAAGTGTGGGGAAAGGGCAGCAGAAGGAGAAATCGCTCAAGATTCTAGCTAGGGAGGTAGAAGCTCTACTGGCCACCCTAAGCACATCTCCCAAGCAGAAGGAAAAGTGAAAGTGGGAGCCTCCCCTGTATTTTAAGGAAAAAAGGAGTGTGAGGATTAAGACTGGTAGACCCCAGCCTCCGTCAAAAGAGCCAATCACAATTGTAGACACCCCTACCACACCAAATGAGAGGTCCCCCTCCAAGTCATCCATCACTTATGAGTGGGGAAGCCCAAAGACATCCACCTGGAGGGAGAGAATGGAAAGGTTGGACACAAAAGCCTCTCTACAGGATACTGAGACAGTTCTACAAGAAGTTGAGAATTCTCTAGGAAAAGGATCACAGGCAGTGGGAAGAAGCATAGAGAAAAGAAAGGTTTCATGACCGAGAAAGGGACATCACTTTAGAAGCTTGGCATGACAGGGAGGCCACGAGGGCCATCAGATTTGAAGAGATAGATTAATTGCTCAGAGGATGAGCAACACTTTCAGTAGGGGGTGATGATGAGCCCCAAAAATGCATAATTATATTGGCTCATTCAGCCTCCTAATTCGACTTAATCCACCATTCTCATTACTTTATTACATGTTTTTTATTATATTTATGTTAATAGAGTGAATTGGGTTAGTCATTATGTCAACAACTCTAATGTGTGCTTTATGCAGCCTTTTTGGTCAATTTGGAGACAAAATCAAAGGTTTAAATGAGCACTTGGTAGCCAAATTCGTGGAGAGGATTTTTAGGAAGGTGTCCCCTTCATTTATGGGCCCTTACCTTGAATTCTCCACCATCAGCTCAGAGTTCAAGGGCCACCAAATCGATTATCACAAGGGCAGCCAAGCAAGTCATGTACGACTCCTGTTAACTACAAGTTTTGGGCAGCCGAGTCCCTAAAGTTTAGGAGGACTATTGGGGTCCTCAATTTGTATAAAAAAGAAGGCTTAGGGCCTCATTTTGGTTAGCCAATAGTTAGTCACTTTGTAGGCAGAAGTTAGCTAGCTTGTAGTTCGATTTTAGTCAGTATATTAGCTTTGCATTTTAGCACCTTTTCAAGCTTTCCCTTGTGGACAGGTTTTGGAATGTAACTTTTCTTTTGATCAATAGAGATGAATCCAGCTTTTCACCAACTCTAATCTTTCTTAGGAGGATATATCTCTTGGGGTTGGGCCCATCTCAAATTCCCAGTACCTCCTTTGTTTACCTTTATGTGTTTTTGTTGCATTCTTAGAATAAAATCTGCTATTTAGATTTAAATATTGTTTTGTTATTTAGATTGCTTTTGATGATTAAAGTAGCTTTTCATGTTCAGATTTGTTTGATAAGTCAATAACAGGGAAGATCTTCAGAAAAAGGCCATCAAGCACCTTGGATCTCACCTTTCCCTCAGTGGAATCATGAGCTGGGACCAAGGCGACCTTGCTGCCACCAAAAACACTGTCTTTGCTTCACCATGCAATTAGTAGTGTTGGATTCTTAGTTGTCGAACTTGATATCAGTTTTGATTGCATGCTTAGGTTCATGATTATTTAGTTGCATAGTTACTTCATATGATTTCGCTGCAAATAGAATTTTGTTCATTTCTTTTGTTGTTACCTAGGTCAGATTAGAGTGAAGTAACTAGGTCATAGGTTTTCTAAGTGTTTGTTTGTTCAGTTTGAAAAATAACTTGCAGAGCGCCTGTCATACTTCTCCATCTACCCATACTCCATCCAACCTACCTACTTCATCCTCCATTTCAGATCCTTTCCTTACCTTTGCCACGTTCCCTCATGTTGACCTACTTTCCATATTACTGTGTAGCATTGCCTTATCTCTCCTTGAACAAATCCAACCATCCTCGCCACTCCTCAACTCCATCCACCAAACACTGGACCTCCTTACACCCTTATCTCACCTCCATACCCACTCCATCATATTTTTCCCTCCATCCATGCTCGAAAATCCCATTTCTGAACATCCTGTAGAAAATCACAGAACATCCTGTAGAAATTCCAAAACATCCTGTAGAACCCCTGTAGACTTCCTATAGAAGCTCACGAATGAGGTTTCTTGAAGACCAAACTCTGTGAAATTCTCTGGAGGGGTGCTAGGGACCCCTTAGGCCCTCTTCGAACCTTCCCAACCTTCTGCAAGCATTTCCTCTCGCCAATCCACCTCTGCACAGTCAAAAGCCAGTTAAAAGCACATGCATGATAGCTCTAACAACTTATTCAAAAATACAAAAAGATGTTTTTTTCAGATGTTACTATAGAAGTAGCTTAGACACATGCATTTTACCTTCCTAGAAGTCAATGGCATCTCTTTCAGTAGCTTGTATCCTCCTTCTTGCATCAGTAGGGCTAGCTGGTAAAATTAGGGTTTGTTAGGGTTTATGTTTCCTTTCAACTTTCCAGTTTCTTTTTGCAAGTAGATTAGCCTTATTTGAGTTACCTTTCATCCCTGAGCTAAAAAGCTTCTTCTCAGAGCTCATAGAAGTTGGCTTAAGCTCCTACCGGACTTGTGCCAGCTGATCAAGTGATAACCACGACAAGAGCTAGTACTTGTGCATACAACACCGTTGCTTCCAAGTTTGTTACAAACTACCGGTTTGATAAAATTAAAGAAGGGAGTTCCAGGAGTTGCAGCATTGTTGCTGCAATACTGCGGCCCACCAGTTTGTGAGAAGCCATTGACTATCTATGAGTTGTAGTGAGGGATTGTACTGAGCGTTGGATAGCTTTTGAGGTAAATCTTTGTGTAATCTCTAATATATTTCCACTTTTTTGATAATACAAATAGTAGGATTTTTAGCTGAGGCTTTCCACAGAGTATTCTTCTGTGTTTCATGTGTGATTGAATCTTCTTCTCTGTCATATTTTTTCTGATCGATCTTGCTCAAATTGATTAAGCTTCCGCAAAGTTTGATAGTAGAAGTAGATCAAGTATTTTGCTTTAGTATATTGCATAATCAGATTATTCTACAGTGAGAAATTTCTACATGGTAATAGAGCTAGTTGATCTATAGAGAAATTTCTACATGGTATCAGAGCAAAGGTGATCAAAGCAATGAACAATATACGAAGAAGAGAATTCAAAGTAAGAGAAAAAATTGGGCTACGAGTTTGCAGAGTAGATCTGGAATTTTTTGTGCAAATTTTTTAGAAACGAATAGCAGATGTAGATTCCTTGCGAAACAATACCCAAATAAAAAAAAAGAAGATCAGCTAAATCAGGGTTCAGATGATGGAGATATCACTGATTTAAAATCATCTATTTTTCTAGAAAATTTCGCGATAGCAGGAATGATGAAATAGATTGGCATGCTAGCCAATAATCTATATGCACTTGAGGTACAAGATGCATGCAATGCCTTAAGGAGAAACAAAAAGGTTAGAGACTTGGTGGTTGAGAGGAAGAGTACATTACCTCTCAACATGCATCACCAGAAGAAGTCTTAGAAAATTGTGGAGGAGCCACAATTGGTGAAGCAACTTCAGGAGTTTGTGGAGCCGCCACAACTAGAGAAGCCAAGAGGAGACCGAATGGAGGCATCCACTCATGTAGAGACGTCTAGTAGGGGGAAATTTCGAGCCATGTGGGGAAAGGGATCACATGCAGCCATGCCTCCACGTGGGAGGTGGGGCAATGTGGAGTGATAGTCCCAAGAAGGCTAGAATAGGGGCAAGATCCTTGAGGTACCCAACCTCTTTTATTAGACCTTGCTACGGGAGCCCCGACGAGGAGTAGCAGGGTTGGCTGAGTGGGTAGAGACAGATGCGAATGGAGCGGCAGAGAGAGCTACAATGCAGGAGTCCCAAGATAGCAAAGAGCTAGTAGGCTGCAGAAATGCGTGAGGCACAGGAGTGTTGCACCAGTGTAGCATGGCATAGAGAGGTGTGCAACAATGCGAGATGTAGGGAGTCATTACAGTGGTGAAGAGGTGTTAGAGGGAGAACTTATTAGTGGCAAAGGGAGCTTCAGCATCAAAGGATGTTTCTAGCCCAATAGGGATGTCAGTTGGGAGATCAATTACTTACTTCTCAGTAACTGAGTTGTAGTGCAGCAATGGGCAGCACAATGCAACATGATGAGAGGAGGTGCAATGTGGATGCAGTGCTGGGAGATAGGACTAGAAACAACAAAGATGCAGCTAGAGGAATCAGTGTGATTGATGCAGTTAGAGATCAAAGTGGCAGAGGCTAGAGTAGTCAAATACTGAAGAGCAGAGAGGTGTAGAGTTTTTAGTCGATAGAGGTAATAATAAGCAGAGACTTTGATGACAAAGGCATCATTCTGATTCAGGTTGGATATTTTTTGTGTTCCTAGAGTTGCTAGAGCAACAACACTTGAGAGAAGTGTTGCATGTAGAACATTCCAAAGGTTTAGGATAGGGTTTGAGTTGAATGCCTTTCTTGTTGAGAGGGAGTGTTGAAAATGGCAACAAGAAATGCCATAAATAGCATTTCAGGATATACTCCAACTCTGTTGGAAATAGCAAAAAATAGAAATGCTAAAAAAAGCGTTGTTATAAATAGCATTTCGGGATAGAATTCAATTGTAATTAGTCCCCTAAGTAAATTTGAGAATTAAAATTCGAATTTTATCTTAGCAGTTGATTGAAAAATAATTAATTAATTCATCTTGATTTAATAGGTTGGCGAAAATCAAACATGAAGTTTATATGAAGACATGCAATAGTTATCCCTTTGATTGAGGAAGTTATCCCTTAATTAAGGAGATCAGGATGCATTGTGCTTTGAGTTCTAATTAGTTAGCTCAATTAACTGAGTTAACTCCAGTTAGATTACTTCCAACAGTTTGTGGAATTAATTGTGAGTTTAGTTAGTTAATGCATGCATGCATGTAACTGTTGCACTTCAGATAACTAAACATTCTCTCATAAATAACTCATGCATGTCAGTTTAGTTACAAACCCAGTTGAGATCAGAGGAAGGGACATTATACTCTTAGTTGGAGGATTTTTCCTATATAGGAAACTCATCCATGCATAAGGAATTATCTCCTTCAGGACTGTGTAGTTAGATTAGAGGTCAGAGAGTGTGTGAGAGGTAATTCACACACGCGGCAACTTTTGGACCCTAAGAGAAACTGTGCAAGGAAATACGAGGCTTGGAGGGTAGAGGAGAAGGTTTGTGAGAAGCCTCTGACTATCTATGAGTAGCAGTGAGGGATTGTACTGATAGCTGGATAGCTTTTAAGCTAAAGCTTTGCATAATCTCTAATATATTTCCACTTGTTTGACAATAAAGATAGCGACGTTTTTAGTAAGCCTTTCCCTAGAGTATTATTCTGAATTATATGTGATTGATTTCTCATTCTCAGTTATATGTGTTCTAGATTGATCATGCTCAAAATTGATTAAGCTTCCACAAATTTTGTTTGTACAAGTAGATCTAGTATATTTCTTTAGTACATTGCATTATCAGGTGATCTACAGTGGGAATTTCTACACATGGTTGTAAGCATGTTGCACATAACACAAATGTTCATCCCAAAGCTTAGGATGCTTGCTGCAATATCCTCGAAGCAACTGTATCATTGTCCTGTTGACCACTTCTGTCTGACCATCTGTTTGTGGACGAAATGCCATTCTCTTCTTTAACCTAGTTTCCATTAACTCCCATAGGCTTGACCGAAATTTCCTGACAGATTAAGAATCTCGATCGGATACAGTAGAAGTGGGTAACCCAAAATGAACCCATACATTTTGAAAGAAAAACTTTGTAGTTTGTTCAGCTGTGACTTTCTTATTACATGGTACCTAAATACACATCTTACTAAACCTATCCACAACTACATACAAATAGTCGTGACCCTTTCTAGACATTGGCAATCCCCCAACAAAATCCATGGAAATACTTTCCCAAGGATGAGAAGGAATTGGTAATGGAGTATACAAGCCTAATTTTCTATTACTTGGCTTACTTGTAGCACACATAGTACATCCTTTACTATATCTAGAAAGTGTTTCATTCTTTTACGGCCAATAGCAATATCTTTGTAATTTTGCAACTATTTCACTTACACAAAAATGACCTGATATGAGAGAAGTATGTGCTTCTTGAATTATATTAACTCTTTCACTTTGTGGAATGTATAACTTTCCCAAATGATATAATAGTTTGTCCTTTATGAAATAATACAATTCTTCTACGTGCTTACCATGACTTAATGTTGCATATACACCCTTAAAATTTGTATCTTGAGCATATTGTTCAATGTAATTTTCATGAATTACCGAATCATGCTTAAGTATAGTGGATGCATTTATGATTGGTCTTGATAACATGTCTACAACCTTATTATGTATGTCCTTCTTATATATGATAAGAAGATGAAATTTCTGTAGAAGCCCCATCCATCTATAGTGTCTTGATTGTTGAAATTTAGTTTGAGTGTAAGTATTGTAGTGGCTAATGATCTGTATGTATTATTGTTTCCTTACCAATTATGTAATGTTTCCAATTTTTAACACTTTGTACTAATGTGTATAATTCTTTATCATACGTGGGGTAGTTAACTACTGATGATGTAAATGTATCAAAATGAAAGCATATGAGATTTCTATGCTACATCAACACTGCCCCCATGGCATATTCACTTGCATTTATCTCGATCTCAAATGGATGCTAAAGATCTGGCAGTGTTAGTACTGGAACTGTACTAATTCTTTCTTTAAGTCTATTAAAGGCTTTCTGCTCTTTGCCTCCCCACTGAAACACTTGTTTCACACTTTTCCAAGCATGTAGAGGCATTGCAATCAAAGAAAAGTTAGAAATAAACTTTGTCCAATATTGTGCTACCCCTAATAAACTTCTGACTTTTGTAGTAGTTTTGGGTTTAGGCCAATTTACAATGACTTTGACCTTAGAGGGATCTATCTTCAATTCACCACCCCCTACAATATAACCCAAATAATTCAAATATTTCTTGCCAAATTCACATTTTGACAGTTTTACATAGAGGTTTTCTCTTTTCAAAACATCTAAAACCTACTTTATGTGCTATAAGTGTTCTTCCCATGTTCTACTATAAACAAGAATATAATCTAGATAAACCATTACAAATTCATCAATGAATGGTCTAAATACATCATCCATGACTCGCATGAATGTAGTTGGAGTGTTAGTTAAGACAAATGGCATAACCATCCATTCAAAGAGTCCTTGCTTTGTTTTAAAAGTAACCTTCCATACATCCTATTCTGAAACTCCAATATGATGGTAGCCGCTTCACAAGTACAATTTAGAGAAGTAAACTACATCTTTTAATTGATATAATAAATCATCATTGCAAGAAAGAGGATAACAATTCTTCATTGCAATTTTATTTAGTGCCCTAAAACCAATGCACATTCTCCACGAATCGTCTTTCTTTCACACTAACACAATCAATGAACCACATAGTGATGTGCTTGGTCGAATAAACCCTCAATTGAGAAAATCTTGTACCTGGTTCTTTATCTCTGCATTCTTTAGAGTTGATAACTTGTACATTCCAATGTTTGGTAGTGGAGCATCTTGTTGTAATAAATTTAATGTTTTATCTCCCGCTTGGGTGGAAGCCGTTTAGGCTCTTGAAACAGAATATCATAATTGAAAACAAGTTTAACTAGATCTGCCTTCTATTTAGGATTAGCCTTGGAAAGGATCAGATTTATCAATATACTTTGCTTTTCATCTATCCAGAATTTATGAGAGAGAAGTTATCTTTGAGTTTATGATCTCTTACAATATATTCAATTCCATCCTTAGTGAGTTGATACTTATTTTCAGTCTGATAGAAGATAGAATTTATATCGTACAAGTATGGACTTCCTAACACAATTCCACATAAGTCCAATGGACTATCTCTAACTATACCTCATCTACAAACTTCAACCTAATAACAAAACGAAGTTTACACTGTTTCGTAACTTGTAGCTTAGTTTTATCACACACCCAACCTAATGGATATGGCTTTTTATGAAGTTTAGTTTCTATACCCAATTTCTTTACAATTGCTTCAGAAATCAAATTAACTTGTGAACCACTATCAAATAAGGTATCAATTTTCGTATGCTTGGAAATGACTCTAATGTGAAATAGCTCATTTCTTTTCCTCTCATCATTATCAGTATCAACAGAATGTGAAGTACTTGTAGATGATTTAGAATATTTACCTTTTATACCTATAGCTGTAACCATTGCCTCATCACCTGAATCTAATCCCAAGTCCTTTTGATTAGCAACAACATTCTTCTACTCCTTACTCCCAAACTTATTAGGCTTCAATTTTAGATGCAATGACCAGTAGTGTGCCTCATCATGGGCCTCCTTTTTATAGTGAGTACACAAAGGTTTATCTTTATTCACGGTGTTTTCTTTCTTCTCCTTCCACTTAAGTTTCTTCTTGTCTTCATTCTTGCTTTCAATAGGTTTGGATGATTTCCCAACATCATGGGTTACATTTTTGCCTCTAGCTTCTAGACGAGTTTCTTGGACCGATACATCACCTAAGCTAGTTGGATTAAACATAAGTATAGTATGCCTCAAATAACTATGAAGACCACCAATGTATTTTATCAATGTCTGTCGTGATTCTAATGATATGCCTAATGTTAGACCTCTCTTATGGAATTTTTGAGTACAACTTTGAAAACTTTGTCCTTTTAATTGACGCAATGTTTGCGAACTCATCATTGCTTGTTCCTCTAAGTTGAAGGATAACAAGCTCAATTTTCTTCTTTACTGAAACAACTTTCTGCACCCTGCTATACACTTCAATTTGTCTTATCCAATTATCAAGATTTTCAGTGTTAAGTTCTCCATCATAAATCGGCAAATCAAATTTTACATCTAATTTGATCATAGAGGATTTCTTATTTTTCTTCTTAGAAGGACTAGATTTATGAGAAGAATAAGAAGATGATGATGATGATGGTGATGATGGAGGAGATGGTGGAGGAGGCATTTCTCCCTTTCCCTTATCTTCTTTGTCTTTAGGTGATCAAGTGCCTTCATCTTTGCTCTTCTTAAACTCAGGATACATCTCTTCCACTATTGTGCTTATCATCATGAAACTATCCAGGAATTGAGATTCTAATCCAAGTGGCTTTTCATCTGTCATCCTCCTTTGTGAAAAGACCCTTCCAATCTCTGGATTCACCTCAACAAGTTCACCTTCACCTCATTCGAGCCTCAATCTAGTAAGCATTCAAATCTTCACACAATCTTGTCAGGCCTTAAAAAACTTGCTTCTTTGATATGAACTCGATCTGAAATTGTCATTGATTCGACAATGACAATTTGATAACAGAGTTCACAAGACTTTATAGCTACCTCTTTGGGTCCTTAGCTTGCAGTGTGACCGCTTTATTAGTCTTCAAATGCTTTTATAGACATGAGCTCAAAAAAAAACATTCAAGTGAGAAAAAGGATCCCACCATTGTGTTTAGCTTGAAATTTCGAGTCAAACGAGTATAAACTTTCCTGTATTTGGCCTATGTGCCCTCAAGACCCTTGAAATATTTAAACCAACTTTGGCTTCTGCAAAACCACTTTCCACTGACAAACACTACCCTTTGTGCTATGGAAACCACCTTAGTCTGCGCACCCTGGATTTGGCGGGTTCAGCTCTGTAATAGGTTAAAAATATTTTGGTTTGGCTCTATTTCAAGTCTAAACGTATGGGCATATTGGTCAGCCCGAAGGTGTAAAGGCATGGTATATATTACAGTGTTGGAGGTCGGTGGGTCGAAGCTCCTGCCTGACACTCTGATGTTTTGATATGGATTAATATACAAATATAGTAACAGATATCCACATTAAACTTTGGGGACATACATCTCTGTGCTCAGTTGACTTATACATTGGATATATGTTAATATATCCCATATATCGTTGTCTGTTTTAGTGCATGTGGGATAATTCTATAACCAAATAAGGGGTCTGGTGGTCTTGGGGTTGACCCTGGCTGTTGGCCCTTTTTTTTGGCACCTTGAATCCCACAACAATAAATATAAAATCAACAATTTGTTAACAAGCACCTTGGTAGCTTGACTGGTGAGCGGATTCTGGTGAAATATTGGTAGTTATAGGAGGTCAAGGATTCAACTCCCCTTGACCCCAAATTTTTGGGAATTCATGCCAACAATGGGTAAATCCAGGCTAACATGTGTAAGTACCAAATTGGCCCATTCTGTCCAATCACGTGCCGCCACGACACTGCTCCTACTGACATGATCCAGGATGGGTGGCATGTTCAGGGGATCCCATGTGTCTTGCTAACATCATGTTGCCTCAACCATTGACTTTGACTTTGACCTGTTTACTTTGACTTTTTTACGTTTTTGCCATTTGCCCTAATTTTCCCCAAAAACTTTGACTAGACATAACTTCTTCATTTGATCTCAGATTTATGCGGTTTTCACACTATTGGAATAGTATCAATGAGAACTTAGATTTGATTCTAATTTCAACTCCATTTGAATACTTTGATCAGGAGGAAAAATTGAATCCATTTTGGATCATTCCCCCTATAGACATTGTACAAGCTACATCAAGTTATCACAAATGAGCTCAAGCTATGGGAGGAATGAGATTTGTTGGTCATCAACAAAGTGAATATGAATAACCAACAAATGTTTGAAGAAAAGAATAAAATGATGCACTATCACGAGGATGTAGCAATGCACAACCAACAACTAGAAGAGGCCATAACCAATGTATGCAATGAGCTTCGAGAGTTCCAGATCCCAATCGAGGCATCTTTGATAGAAAAGTTGAGAAACTGGCAGCAATAGTCAAAGAATTGATGAAAGAGGTGGGCAAGGTTAGATTTGAAGTATAGATGTAGATTATAGAACTTCAGATGAAATTATAGCCTACAATGCCACCAAAAGTTTGAGAGGAGCATGAAGCTGCCATAAAAGTTGATATTGTTCAGATAGTGACTGCAATCAAGGACTGTATTCAAATTTTTAAAGGTATAATGGAAGTGTGGGCCTCACTGGAGGAGGACCCACATGTGCAGAATATAGAAGTGGAGATCAGACAAGAAATTGCAGTTCGATGAGCTTAAAGGAATGGCGTGGACCTTAGCACCCATGCAACTATTCACCCGTCTTCAAAAAGGAATAATTCTATAGGGATAGATTGATGAGATGTGGAGGAAGGCATAGATCATCTCTGTGCAAATGCAGCCTACGGTAGATGAATCATCCTAGGTCTCATAGGAAGTAGAACAAAACTTGAAGAGCATGCAACAAACACAGATGAAAATGACCTCGCAGTAGAAGGGCTGACAATAGAGAAGCTTGTAGATGAAGTTTGAGAGGTCATAGAGAAATGAAAATTAATGCTCCATCCATTGAAGTCTTCATATAGAGTTCTGAAATAAAATATTGAGGATGTACTAGCTAACTGACTCGAGGACGAGTCACATATTTGTGTTGGGGGCCTATTGCATAGGGGTCCCCTTGGTCTAATTTTTTGTTCAAGTCAAGTAAAGACTCCACATTTTATGGAGTGAAGCATGATTAATGCAAGGCTATAGGATGCAAAGGGGATTTAGGGCAGGTCAAAGCCCCTTATTTTGTAAAGGGATGGGATTATCTAAAGGATTTTGAGCTTTTCCCATGGTTTGCAGACCATGGTATTGTAAGGGTAAAAGCATATATAAAGGGATGTTTTAAAAAGTCCAAGGAAATTAATGAATTCATGAGATGATATGTCTTTAACTCTATGTTTGTGAGATCTTTTTATAGTCAAGTGAAGGGGAAGGCTCCTACAACTATGTGCATGGAGACCTTGGTAAGTCTATAGCAATGTGCATAGGGTCAGAAAGATTGTATCTAGGAAGACTTGACTAATAAAGAAAAAATTAGAGATAGAACTGTGGTTTTTCTTATGTTCACCTAGTTTCTATGTTTTAGCTTGTTTATGGTTGGTTTTTACATATTGCTTCTATAATTGCATCGCAAAGGTTCAAATATTGTTTTATATGATGAATAATACATGTTAAACTAGTTACAAACAGTTCACAAATCTATTAAGTAGGAAAATTCTCTACGACTATAACAATAATGTTAATATTTCACGAAGTTCAGATTAAGTGCTAAACTATTAGAAAACTTACAACCACGTTGCATAATCACTATAGATGTAGAAACTTGATTCCAGCATCTCCCAATATCACCTTGGGTGAGATTGCGGTATGGGCGAGCAGTGCATTGCTGAAAGGGCTAGTGTTATAGGTTTTTATTGGTTAACATAGCTAACTATCAACCTAGGTCTAAGCCCCTAAAGCCAACACTAGATTAGACAATTAGATTACCATATTTTCTAGTTAAAAATTTTTAATACAGTGAGAAAAAAGTTCCATAGCGTTTTGATAGAGCTCAAGGTTTTAACTTTCCAATAGCTATGAAGGTTGAGGCATCCTTAAATATGAATATGAAAAATAAACTTGGCCATATTTCAAATTGAAATATTATTATCCGAGCCATACAACTCCCATGAATCTCTAACTTAAGCCTAAATCATAGTTTTAGAGGGGATTTCATCTTGAAAATGACTTTCCAGGGTATGCTGACTATAGTCAGAACAAGATTCTATATATTCATTGATGAAATTTTGAACAAGTGGGTCAGAAACATGAACATGGTTGTGACATTGTGAAGAACATTTGGTGCAAATTGTTTCTCTTTCTTTGGTGTTATTATACTCATTTTATAGTGGAGTATGAGAAGCTTCAAGAACATGGGCCACATCTTGAGGCCTCTACTTAACTGGCATAACTGGTGGGAAAGGTTAGCAAAGTAAGATGAAGAACTAAATGAATGGAATTTTATTTTTTAGATCTAAATCATGTGAGAATAAATAATCATCCGTAGAGAATTTAAAAGGATAGGATACCATGCCTTTGGTCTACCTTTTTTATTAAGTTTTATTCATTATTTCTAGTTTTTAGTAAAATAATATCATTCTTCCCTTGGACAAGGGAAGCTTTAGACTTCCAGTTCCAAATAGGTAACTAACCCAATATTTCTCATATTGAGTTCAAGAGAGAAAGAGAGAGAGAGAGGGAGAGAGAGATAGATAGAGAGAGAGAGAGAGTCTCTTTTCTTCCTTAAAACTCCCAATTAAGAAAACTAATTTTTCCATTACTAAATTTTACTAAAATAAATTGGTTGTTGTGGTTGTCCAATTACATCAGTTTCTGCATACAATGAACTATCCCATTTTAAAAAGTGTTGTTTTCAAACCCTTCAAATTTTTTAGCCTTGCATCGTTCTCATCTTCTTTCAATGTTTTTGAACCTCTTAGTTCAAAGTTATTGGGTGTATCCATGTCATTGTACTTAATGGGTTCATCTTGTGACGATGGTGCTCTTTCATCATGCTATTAAATTCCTATGCTTTGAAACATTGAACTGCCCCACTTTAGTGCACTCCTATGCTTTTGATGTGATTAATTTTCAAACTTCAGCATTTAATCCTTCCATCTCTCCACGAAATACACATCCTCAATTGCCAATTTGTTGCTTCCAAAATCCATTTGGTAAATTTTGCCAAGTGCATGCAGAATCAACATACTTGTTGTAGAAATCCTTACATCCAAACTTCTCCCAACCTCTCTTAAGAGAATCAATAGCTACTCCCTAGTTTCCTTGTCTCATCAGGGAAATAAATGAGAGATAAGTATCCATGGTACTTACCTCCTCAGGAGCCACATGGAGTTTTCATTCCAGGACATAGGGCATACATCAATAGACCAACTTTAGATGGCACCAAAGTCAGACTTTCTCCATATGGTGCACTACTCTTGAGGTTCATTAGAGTAAGGAGGCATTGGTATGGATTTGGATGTTAGGAGAGATCCACTTCCTCACCTTTGTGCACCCCTCAAATATCCTACAACTATGCCCTTTCTACACCAATAACTTCCTAGAGGATATCATTTATTGATGACTTCAATGAGGAGATTGTATCAGGGTTCCCCAACTATCCTTGACATTGAATTCTAGCTCCAAGAGGATAAGACATTCTCTATTTTGTTTATCATCGAAACTTATTGGTTTCTATCTTTTTATTCCACTTGTACTTTAGTCGTTATAATTTTACCTTTTATTTAGACAACTAGTTCTTTATCATTTTCTTCACTCAATTTCATTTAAGTAGTTTATTTGACACTCACTTTTTTTCTAAGGAAAAAATTCGTAACTTCATTTATAAATAAGCAAATTTATGTTTTGTATATACACATCAATGTGTGTACTCAAGAAGGATCTCCCTAGTACCTTTCTACGAAAATACAAATGAAAATAAAGTCCATCAACACAATATCATCCAATACAAAATAACCCACATGGCTAAGCATATAGACCATAAAAAATAACATTGCCACAATTTACAACCTAATAAAATTTACATAGTAATCAGCTATTAAGGCTTGTAGCACACTGTCAAAAATAGATTTAACAAACAAATTTTTTCCAAAAGTACATATAATCTGCATGGAACTAGAAAATAAATTTGAGAATCAAGATTGTCCATAAAATGATGATGGTAAAAGTTTAAGTGATCAAAATTCATCCTTTATTCAATTGACCATGACCCTAGAGCCAACTGAAGGCCTTCTTTAGAAAGTTGGTTTGCCTCACAATTCCTTTTACCTGTAAATATGAGAGCAAGAGAAAACATCGTAAGAGAGTTGTAAGCTTAATAAATCGTCCAAAATTTGAAGAAGATATAAGATGATACACAGTTGGATATCATTAACTCGGTTCATGACCAGTAACGAGTCCTTAAAAACTTCTAATTGATCATAAAGGGCAATGTGCAAAGTTGACATACTGTTTGACCCCCCCCCCCCCTCACGCAATACCCATGGATAATTTTAATAAGTGTTACTTAGATAAAAATAAAATAAATCCTCCTCCACATAGATCTCCCCCCACAAGGCCCCATCAGAGAAACCCTAAGGATGTGATTTATTAGTTTCTTCATGTGTAACTTGTCTAGTTTTTGGAAAAGAAAAAGATTACGGGAAATGTGAAAGAATTACCAAGACATTAGCAACCACCCAATTCAAAAAGGATGGTAAGTTTTGAAAATTCCCTTTATTTCTTACTATCCTCGTGCCCCATTAGATGAGAAGAAGAAAGGACCTAAAAGTTTTTGTATTTTTTTTGTACGTAACTTCTCCACCTCTCCCCAAAAATTGACCTTTCCATTAACAATCATGGCCAAAAGTTGTGTTGCAAATATTCCATATCTGATGGATAAAAGAACATTCGGAAAATAAGTGCTCAATAGATTGATTATTTGACTTACAAAGGGAACACCAGCCATGGCCAATCTTATGATCTCTGCAGGATATCCTAGATGGGGAATTTTCTCACAAGGAGGCACCACATAAAGAGACGAGATTTTGTTGGAGACTTTACCTTCCATACGCCTTTCCACCACCATTCCCCTTCTACAGAATAAAAGCCATATTGATATGAATATTATCCCTCTTATGATTATAGATGCCCATTAGAGAGTGTACCCAAACCAACTCATCCTCTGTTTGGGAGAGTCTTATATGTGCAGAAGATAAGGCCTCCAAGTACGCTTTCTAGTTTTCAAGAAATTCAAATCCTCTGCTAAAAACCAACCTTGACATCAAATACATATCCAATATGGGTTGTTAATATCAAATAGTCTAGAAAACCTTCTGTCTATGAGCTGATCAATTAGGGCTTCGAGAAAAATATGGGAAAGCCTATTATAGGGCTGAGGTTCGTGGCCTAATCAAACCTTTGTACCTTTACCAACCTACAACCCAAGATTTGAGACGATATGGTTTAAGCAATTGAGAACAACACACCAAAATGATAGAAATATTGATACAAGGCTTATCCCTCAACTTAATCCAATATTCCAGAGAAAATGGAGACACTTTGTATCTGCACTAGTTGTATTATTTTCAAGACTCATCCCATTGATTACTTGTGTTCATTTGTTGTACATCAATAAAAATATATTATCTTATCTATTTTATCTCAACCAAGTAATCATGTTCCTCTACAAGGAATTAGGAAAATGAGCAAAAAATTGGGTAAAGTTCACCACCCCAAACAAACTTTCACGTTGCTCTTCACCATATTTTTCACTGCAATCTCCCACTTCACGCTACTTTGAACTACACTTATCTATCCAAGAATATTTTGCTCCAAAAGTATATCAATTTTTGATGAAAATATCATTAAAATTCCCCAATTCAATGCAAATTCATACCTCATTTGTAATTGAGGTAAAAATGCTTTCCTTTCTTTCATCCATGTTCCTAATAAACATACTACAAATGGCATTCTTTGCCACAATTTACTTGATGACTAATTACATATTAATCCACAACGATTGGCACTATTTCATCTTAATGAACAAAGATAGATACATTTGATATTCTTGTTGCCATATGCATGCATTCAAGTTGATTTCCCATTTCTTCTTTCGTCTTTGTTGCAATAATACTATAATCAACCATAACTGTCAAATGAATCACTTTTCCCATATGTTTTTCTTTATTTTTTTCTTTTTTCTTGTAAAACAAATACTTCTCCCTATATATACTGACAACACAATCTCTTTTGAGTGCATCACTCTATTTTGTCACTACACAATCTTCTTCAAGTGCATCACTCTATTTTGGGTAAAAAATTATTTTCACCATGTCAATTTTGAATGCAAAACCCACCTCAACCATTACCTCTTCAAGTTTTGCACAATTTAATGTGCTGGAAATGCACTTCACTTTGTATTCAATATTAACAACCTTTCAATGTTCTTCATGTAGAAATTCCCACTGTAGATCACCTGATAATGCAATACAATAAAGCAAATACTTGATCTAATTCTACAAACAAACTTCCAGAAGCTTAATTGATTATGAGCAAGATCAAATAGAACACATATGACTGAGAATGAGAAAGCAATCACATGCGAACACAGACGAATACTTTGGGGAAAGCCTCATCTAAAAACCTTGATCTTTGCATTATCATACAAGTGGAAATATGTCTTGATTACACAAACCTTTAGCTCACAAGCTATCCATCTGTCAGAATAATCCCTCTACTACTCACAGACAGTCAAAGCCTTCTCACAAACCTTCTCCTCTACCATCCAAGTCTCCTATTTGCTTGCACAGTTTCTCCTGGAGTCCAATGTTGCCACCTGTGTGAATTTACCTCTCACACAACATATTAAACACAAAAGTAACTACTTAGTCCTAAAGGAGATAATTCCTTCTGCAAGGATGAGTTTCCTATATAGGAGAAATCCTCCAATTGATAGTACACTATCCCATCATCTGATCTCAACTGGGTCTCTGACTAAACTGACATGCATGAGTTATTTATGAGAGAATATTTCGTTATATGAAGTGTAGTAGTTACATGCATGCATGCATTAACTAACCGAACTCACAATTGGTTCCACAAACTGTTGGAACTAATCTAATTGGAATTAACTTAGATAAGTAAGCTAACTAATTACAACTCATCCTCATCTCCGTAATCAAGGGATAACTTCCTCAACCAATGGAGAAACTATTGCATGTCTTAACATAAACTTCATGTTTTATTTCCTACAACTAATCAACTCAAGGTGAATTAATTAATTATTTTACAAACAAATGCTAAGATCAAATTCAAATGCTAGTTCTTAATTTTAGTTCAGGGACTAACTAAAATTGGAATCTATCTCGAAATGCTATTTATAGCAATGCTATTTTAGCATTTCCATTTCTCATTCCTGGTTGCTATGTCCAACACTAGTACCTGAAATGCTATTTATAGCAATGTTATTTTTAACATTTCTATATTTAGCATTTCTTGTTGCTATGTCAAACACTCCCTCTCAACAAGAAAGGCATTCAACTCGAACGCAATCCCGAACCTTTGGAATGTTCTACATGCAACACTTTTCCCAAGTGTCATTGCTTCGGTAACTCTGGAAACAAAAAAAACTACCAATTGACCTCCCTATTGAGCTAGAAACATCCTCTAATGTTGTGGCTTTCTCTGCCACTCCATCCGCATCTATCTCTACCCACTTATCGAGTCTTGCTACTCCTCATCAGGGCTCCCATAGAAAGGTCTAATCAAAGAGGTTGGGTATCTCAAGGATCCTGCCCATATTCCAACCTTCTTAGAACTATCCTTCCACATTGCCCCACCTTCTGCCTAGAGGTATGGATGCATGTGATCCCTCTACCCACTTGGTTCAAAATTTCCCCCTATTAGAGGTCTCTGCATGAGTGGATGCCTCCACTCAATCTCCTCTTGGTTTCTCTAGTTGTGGCTGCTCCACAACCTCCTAAAGCTGCTTCACCAATTGTGGCTCCTCCACAATTGTTTGAGATTTCTTCTGGCACTACCTATTGAGAGGTAATGTAATCTCCCTCTCAACCACCAAGTCTCGAATAGTTACCTTGCTCCTCAAGGCTTTGCATGTATATTGAACCTCAAGAGCATACATGTTCTTGACTCGTGAACTGATCTGCTTCACTTGTCTCGTGGTGATGTGTCTAAGGAAAACCTTTCCCTTACTGAAGATTACATCATAGCCTTTTTATTCTAGCATAGTGATCAATACTAAGCTCTTCTTTAGTCCTGGCACATACTTCACATCTGTCAAGGTAATGCGAGCTCCATGCTCCCTCTAAAAAGAAACCATGCCCACACCTAAAACACTATACTTTTCATCATTACCCATCGCTATGAGTATATGAAGGTCTTTCTCCTCCAAGGTACTGAACAAAATCTTATCACCAGTCATGTGGAATGAGGCTCCACTATCAAGAAACCAACCACAATCCATCATCGATGAAACGATGTGTGTGATGAGGGTAAAATCCAATTGAAATTGAGAGGCCAATGCCTCACCTTCAGATCCTTCCTTTGATCCCATCTTGGATTTCTTCAATGGAAAATTTGTTGCATAATGGCCCACCTCATGACAATGAAAGCATCGCACTTTCGATTTGTCAAACTTCTTCCCACCATGAGAAGAACTTGATTTGGGATGAGAATCCGTCTCCTTCCCTTTATTTTCCTTACTCGCTAAGGCACAATTTTCTTCATCCTCCTTGGATGAAGAACCGTCTTTGGTGCTTCTCCTTATCTCCTCCTACATCAAATCTGACCAAAGTGATTCTAAATTTGGTAGTTTCTCTCTTCCATTTACCAAGTCTTGGTAGCTATGATAGCTCTTTGGAAGGCCGAGGAGAGGAAGACTAACCATGTCATCATTGGTTGTCGTGATCCATACACTTCGAAGCTCATCCTACAGGTGGTGAGCTTGTTCAGATATGTAGAGATTGTGTCACCCTTTTCACACTTGACTTTCCGAAGCTTGTCTTTCAGTCCCAGCTTCCTTTAATTGCTATTGTTTTGATATAAATCCTTCAATTTTTTCCACATTGAAAATGATGTCTCCTTCCAATGGAGACTCAAGACTATGTGGTCTCGAACTCCCTCCAGAAGGATTCTCCTCGCTCTAGCCACACATTTATTCCATTACGCCAATTGTTGGGCATTAGCTACTACTGGCTTAGGGACTTCTTGATCAATGAAGTCCCTTAGACCATTTTTGTCTAATACCGCTTCCATGTGATCCTTCCAAGCTACATAATTTTAGATGCTATTAAGGGCATACTTGAGTCTCAAACTGTTGAACGCCATTGGTGAAATTTGAGATGTGCTAAGAATTCGAATTCTATAATCAGGAACATCAAACTTCAAACTTATCCCTTCTTTGTATACTATTCTTCGCTTTGATTACCTTTGGTCTAATCCCATGTAGAAATTCCCAAAGTAGATCACTTGATAATGCAATATACTAAAGCAAAATACTTGATCTACTTCTACAAACAAACTTGCAGAAGCTTATTCGATTGTGAGCAAGATCAAATAGAACACATATGACTGAGAATGAGAAAGAAACCACACATGAACACATAAGAATACTCTATGGAAAGACTCAGCTAAAAACCCCGATCCATGTATTATCATACAAGTGGAAATATGTCTGAATTACACAAAGCTTTAGCTCACAAGCTATCCAGCTCTCAGTACAATCCCTCTGCTACTCATAGATAGTCAAAGCCTTCTCACAAACCTTCTCCTCTACTCTCAAAGCCTCCTATTTCATTGCACAGTTTCTCCTGGGGTCCAATGCTGCCACCTATGTGAATTTACCTCTCACACAACACATTAAACTCAAAAGTAACTACGCAGTCCTGAGGGGAGATAATTTCTTTGCATGGATAGTTTCCTATATTAGGAAAAATCCTCCAACTGATAGTACATTGTCCCCATCATTTGATCTCACTGGGTTCTCTGACTAAAAATGACATGCAATGAGTTATTTATGAGAGAATATTCAGTTATTCTGAAGTGTAGTAGTTACATGCATGCATGAATTAACTAGCCAAACTCACAATGCAGTTCCACAAACCATTGGAACTAATCTAACTCAACTTAACTCAGATAATTGAGCTAACTAATTACAAACTCAAAGTACCAACTCATCCTGATCTCCTTAATCAAGGGATAACTTCCTCAATCAATGGAGAAATTGTTGCATGTCTTCACATAGACTTCATGTTTGATTTCCTACAACTAATTAACTCAAGATTAATTAATTAGTTATTTTACAAATAGTTGCTAAGATCAAATTCGAATTTTACTTCTCAATTTTAGTTCAATGACTAACTAAAATTGGAATCTATCCTGAAATACTATTTATAGAAATTCTATTTTTAGCATTTCCATTTTTCATTCCTTGTTGCTATGTCCAACACTAGTACCTGAAATCAGAAATGTTATTTATAGCAATGCTATTTTTAGCATTTCTTGTTGTTATTTCCAACACTTCAATAATCATAATAGGTTCAACATCTACTATTTTATCCATAGTTTCCACATTTTCGTGCTTACTTCCATTTCCTTTTCATAATTTTTTCAGGACATAGTACCCACCAATGCTTTCAACTTTATGAATCTTTGTGTATTCACTTTTTGCAGCTTGTTACCAACAAAAAATCTGCACACTAAGAAAAGATTTAAAGGAAAATAATTTTCCAATTAAAATTACTCTCTCTAGACTCAAATTCTCATCCTCTATTTTTGGAATATAACCAAATTCTATTAGTTTATTATAGAAGTTTTTGTATAAAGAGTTTGCAACATATTTTTCTAGGAAACTAGATCATTGGAGTTTCAGAAAATACATGTCATTATTGTTCTAAAGTTTCCTTCCAAGATAGACATAAACTAAGGTTATGTTACTACTAACTCAAGGTTGGAAAAAAGCACATATAACAATCATTACTTCATATGACAAAGGATAAAAATAAAAAACCTATGAAAAAACAAAAAACTGGAAAAGATATAGTTAATCATCATGTTCTGATTCTATGTTGATAAATATTGGTGGGAGGTCGTCCTCTAGAATTTTATCGGTAGCTTCCTCAGATTGCATAGCCTTGACATTGCCCATGTCCTCTTCTGGTATCTTTCTATTTTGTGCCTGCTCTCCTCTCCCACCACATCTCACATCAGACCCCCAAATTGCATGGATGTTGTTCTCATATTTCTCATCCATGTGGTCTAGATTTCCCTCCAAATGGTTTAGTTTGATGAGGACTTCATTTTTTTGAGCTCCTCCTATCTCCATTTTCATGGAAATAAATGTCTTCATATGCAAATATATTATTACATTTTTCATGAGTTTAGTGTCCCTACTCCTTGAAAAGCTATTATAAGGAATCCATACTAAAATGTCATCATCAACCTATTCAGTAAGAGTTGCAACCCTTCTTTTACTAGCCTTGTCCTCAATTATGTTGACCACCCTTTTGGTTGCTTCTGAAAGTCCATTGTGATAAGATGCAGCAGCAACCTTGGCTAACATCTTAGCTCTACCTTTCCATAGGTAGCCTATGTGCCTTCTCTTGATACTTTTCCCTCTTTTTTGTGCCTTTTGCCAACATTTTTTTCCTTGTTTTGGATGGTTGAATGTCTTCTTGGGGATATTTACAATTGATTCCCATCTCTGAGAGGCTCTCCCATATTTCTAAAGGTTGCATACCACAAAGTTGTAATACCTTGCAACAATTTTCTGAAAATAATGGTCTATATGCAAATATGAAATTCCACCTCATTTTGGGGATCAAAATAGCCAAATTATGAAGCTTTGCACTATAGACCCATGAAATTGTCACCCAAATGTCCATAACTTCTTGTTTTAACCTTTCAACTACTATCATGATGTTATTGATGCTTAATAGAGCATGTCATTGGAGGTTATTTTCTAGGTTAGCACCTGGGGATGGACCATTATAGAATCTATCAATCCTTGCCCTCCCGACCATCTCATCATTATCCTCACCTTAGGAATACATTTAATCCAGGGATTACAATCCATGGTCCTAAAGATCAAATGTCCCTATCACCCCATCTAGGGTAATTCAACTCCTCATCTCAATAGGAAAAGGTCTAGAACGAATATTCAACACAACCTCAATTAGACAAATCTAAAAAATGACTTTGTTGTTCTTATGTCCTCTTTACAAACTTCCACCAAAAGTAGTGTCTATACAATTTTCACTCCCACTTAAAAAAAAAAAAACTCTAAATATTTTTATTTTATTTTATTATATTAGTTGTAGAAAACATTGAACATGAGACTCTCTTTGATCCCTTAAAATTCAGTCAACTAAAATATTTTGTTTGTTAGTAACTTTTTCTAAAAGAAACTAGTTGATGTGATTCTCCAAGTAAATCAGTTTTCCGCATAAAATAAACTCAATCAATTTATACTTTTTTCCCTTGCATCATTTTCTAAATTTCTATTTTCCATCCTTCTAGAAATTTCTGCCATGCATCACTTCAACATGATTGTCCTTTGTGTGAGCTCAATGGGAGCTGGTATCCCCTTTATCACCATCTATCTAAAACAACATGTTTGAACTCCCTCCATCCATGTTTATAGGTTTTCGACCCTTTATCTCCCTTGGTTTGCCATGACTTTATCACTATAGTTATGATAGCAACTTGTTGGGTTTACTATCATTTGTCTATTAAAATAGAAAGACATGATGACATTTCTCATCTTTTCTACTCAAGCTAAGGTCTTGAGGTTCTTTATCTATCTTTAAAGTTTCCACAAATGGCTCTATTGATACAAAAATTGACAACATTTAGAATGTACCTTAAATTGAAATTTTATTGTAATGAATGTCATAATAACAATAATAATGTAAGAATTTAGCTATGTTGCACTAGTTTTTAGGATGGGGAAAAAACGGGGATGGCTTGATGAAAGGTTGGGGACGAAACTTATATATGTGTGTGTGTGTGTCATAATTCTCGTTAATGATGATTATGTTAAAGCATAGAAGACATTCTATTCTTAATAGGTTTTTCATACTTTTATAGCCATGTTTTTTTTTTCTGGGTAAAGACTAATCTACTTATATTAAAAAAACTGTAAAAATATTTACAAAGAGGATTGAACCTCTGAGACTGTCATGGTAGCTCTCTATCAAAAAATCTTGACAAAACTATCTGTTCCACCTTCTATGAGGAACGTTATACATTTTAACGAAGCTAGAGCAGACTTAAAAGCAATTGGTAGAAGATCTTACAGGCCTGAAAGAGTTGCTAGTTACCTGAGAGTAACAAGGAAGACCTGCCAGATTTCTTGGCATTAACAAAGATACAAAAAAATTTCTGTTGACTTGCCGCTGTATGGCTGGATTCATCGCCAACCCCCATACGCTCAACCAAAATAACTGAACCAGAAGAAAAGAAGACCAAAACAGAGCATGTAACCTGACGCAACCAAAACAGAGCATGTATCTTGACGCAACCAAAACAGAGCATGTTACTTGGGTTTCACTGATCCTTGCCCAGTCTCCTTGTCCGGGGCGCGCTCCCAGGTGACCTCCACACTATCCTCGACATCTTCGGGCCTCATTCCCGGTGGCAACTTGAGATACAGAATGTTTGCAAAAGAGTTATTAGGCTCCTCATCCATGGTTTGCTTCTGGGGCAAGGCCTTCCTAATTTCTTCCATCTCGTGAGGTGCCTCTGCTACAGGATCCAAAATGTTCTCATCCTTCATGCTACCAATCTCCTGCAGCACCTCTTCCTGCTCCTCTTAATGAGCGAAAGTAATCTCTTCCTCCAACTTACTCTATGACGAAGGGGCATATGAACTTTCTTCCATCCGCCTCCTCTGCGAGGAATTATCCGAGGAAGAGGGCGATGGCTCCTCAGAAGTAGCCTCCAGACTTACAGTCTTCTAATCTTCTTCCGAGAAGATGACCGTCACAAGAGTTGAAATCAGCGGTTTGTTTGACTGGTGTCGAAATTGAAATCTTGCTGATTGCACTGAATTACTAATGGAATGGCCAGACTCTTCTGATCTTGTCGAAGGGGGTGAAGCAAAGGTGAGAGGTGAAATACGACGAGGGCCTGGACTGCCTCTCCCTCCAGAACCTCCCCGTTGTCCTGAATTACACCCACGCCGAGGAGTTGCCCTTAAACGAGGAGCCATAAACTTAGTATGGTGAGAGGCAAGCAAGCTTAAATACAAGGGTTGCTGCGACCAAGCCTGAAGGGTGGTGAGCACCCAGATTGAAAACCAAACAGCCACAATTCTATAGAATCTGAACTCGTCAGCTAGGAAAACGGAAATGCTACAATGTTGTTCCACAACTGAACGAATCCCGCTATCAGTCCCGGCCACTACATCCCGAGGGGGAGTTAAGAAAGGAGCATAAACATGGTTGAAAAATACTCTGTGGAAGGACCAGCAACAGCCATTACCACCTTCCTCGTACCCCAACGAACCACCACCATTCGTTTCCTCTGAGAGCGAGCTCTCTTCCTGCAGCCAAAACAGGACTGGGAAGAATTTCCCTGTTACCAAATTCTCCATCCTGATATCTCCTCCGCGCTTGCCTTGGCACAGCAGCTGCAATGAATGGCATTGAATGCCTTTCCTCTCTGCATTATTAATATCCATCTTATCCTTCCTGTTCGTCTGCTCGCTATCCTCTCCGCGTGGCATGCTCATAACTATCCTTTAATTGCAAATACGAACACCCACATCCAGGTACTTTTATAGCCATGTTGAAGACCACTATAAAAAAAATTCTTTCGTAAAGAGATTAAATTCATATATCAGATTAAGGAGGTGATTGAATAGGAATTTAGTTAAGCATTTAGTACCCAATCCAAGTCACTACTCTTTGATTGTTTTTAGAATGTTTGAGGTTAGGATGGGGAAGCATTGGAATTTGAATGACTCCTAGAAACTCATGTACAACATGTAAATGCTAAGATGACCCAAAAAAAAAAGAAGGCGAGCAATAACCACAAGGGTCATCCCTTTGAAATGTTAGATATATTGTTTTCTTAACATGGATGCTTTTCCTATTTAATGTTGTGGCTGAAAATACAATATTTAAATCACCAAAAACTCATAATGAAACCCATCACACAAAGCTCATGTTTCAAGCTACAACTTGTACACAAAATTTAGATTCATTGCAATACAAAGATAATAGATTGAAAAAATTATCATATTTCCCAATTATCAATATATATGATTGTCAAAATGGAAGATGTATGCGCAAAAATTCCTTCAAATCTTCCTGAAGCACTCCTGAAATCTATTTGGAATGTTCTTGAAATCTGACTGAAATGTCTTGGGGATGGCCAACAAGTCCCCGAGTCCTTGATGAAGTCCTAAGAAATTTGGGGATAGTTCCCAAGGTTACATAAGTCCCTTAAACATGGGAATGCAGTATACACAATGTATTTTGGAGGGGATGGGTCCTAGTACAATATAGAAGTGTACTCATGCATTTTATTTTGATATTAATATCAAGGAACCATATGCCTAAAATCCTAAGGTATGTTTGTAGTTCCTATTTTGTGCTAAAATTTGATTTGTTGTGGTTTGAAATGGATTTAGCTCCATAATAATGCTACCAACCTCTTGGGTTTATTTTGATATAGTTATTAAAATAGAAAAAAATGACATTTCTCATCTTCGCTACTGAAGCTAAGGCATTGAATCTCTTGTTCAATGAACTTTTTAAGTTTACACAAATGGCTTAATTAATACAATAATAAATACCATGTACCTTAAATCAAAATTGTACTAGAAAGAATGCCCCAATGAAAATAATAGTGTAGTCATTTACTTGTATATTCTTTTGGTATAAATGTAAATGAATGCTTGTAAATATATGCAGAAACTAATATCACGGATATCTAGGTGAATAAAATGTTTTTAGGCTGGCATTGTTAGGTGTCATAACTATGAAAATTCATTAGCATGGCTATGAAAGGTTACATAACTTTCCTTTGATTAAATAAGAATTTCTTCTCTTGGATGTTGAAATTTATATGGTTCATATATATACAAATTGCTCATATTGCTGTAATTTGTAGTAGTTGTAGTGAATATTGTTATTTTTTTGGAAGTAGTTGTTGATGCTAATGGGTTGAATACCTTTGATGTATAAGATACCATAATATTAAATCCCCACATTTTGTTTGCTCTATGTATTAGTTTCCAATTTTTATTTATTCGATACATCTCTTCTTTTGCGTGTGGGGCTCCCTTCCTGCATTTTTTCATTTTGTTGAAAACTTTTAGTGTTAGAAAATTGGAAGGATAATCATCACCAACTGTTCATTTATCTGCATTGGCTCATCAATGATTGCAGGATTTTATAAAAACATATGCACATGAAAATAAACACACAATATGATGGAAATAATTATAAATTCCACATATATATAGTATATATATGCCATAACAACTACTTCATGGGAGCTTGAGGTGGGCTGCTCAATTTTATGCAATTTCCACTCACATATCATCACAAATCACATCATAATAGTACCTTAAAGTGATTTAAGTGTTTGAACCACGTAACTAACCCTAACAATATTTATTATCATTATGCTTAATTCCATCTCATATCTATGACATGTGGTCATTTTAGTGCATTAAAATTAACTTTGGATCCTATTGTTTGCTACTCTAGTACAATTTAAACAAGAACTCCAATAAATCTCTTAAATCATTGTTCCATTTGAATCTACAGAATCTATGTATTTTGAATTGGATTACCTCAAAACAACTATAATGGGCTTAAACAAGATTACCCCTAACCAATTATGACATTTTGAACTAGATCACCCTAAACCACCTTGAATATTATGGAAATGATGTATAACCTTAATTAGCCTACTTCTAGGTTGGGAAGGGTTGAGTGAATATAATCCTTCATTGGATGTATTCATATCTTACTGTTGAGATGAAAAAACTTAAGATGTCGTTGAGCCCAATACCACATTAAATTCTAACCAACCTTTTTGACCAATAATATCAACACATTCTTAAGGATTTCCAAAATTTATATGCACCTAAATTTTTTAAATCATACCTTTCTTCTGCCTATTAAATCTTCTCAGTAGCAAAAACTAGACAAAAATACCTTTTTTTTTACAGTGTTCCATGTGACTTTCATGTGCCTGCTTAGGTAATAGTTTTATAAGTCCATCACATGCCTTCCCTGTCCTTGATCTTGCAGTGCAACAATCTCCCATATGCTTTCTCTCGCCACAATTTTTGTCTACCCATTCTGTACTTTCCCTAGCCACTACTACATAGTGCCACAACACTTAAGGATGTTTTTGGTTTGACCTCACATGTTTTCAATAACATCAATATGCCTCCCAAACTTCTCTCACCCAAAAATATAATGGCAGAAAATTTATTGATGTTATAGATCTTGTTTTTCTTGCTTCACGTGTGTTATTGTTTCAAAAACCACTTGACTTTCCTATCAAACAAAATCAAAATTCTTTCATCCATCTCAAACTATTGCTTATGAGAAATATGTTGAAATTTATGTGTGCCTTCTTGTCACACATCTCATTTAATACAATAAATAATTGAAGTGTTACATACATGCATCAAGCCATTTTTATTTATATTCAATGATAGAGTTATTCTCCATACTTCTCTCATTTAAAGTGAAACTGTAATACATTTTGAGTTTACTAGACACTACAAGAAGAAAAGACATTGGTGAGGGGCGAAAAATGTCACCATAAGCTCATTAGTGACGATCAAATGAGCATTCGTCACCAAAGGTGGCATCGCGAAAAGTATAGGTGTTGTAGTGACATACAAAGTTTGTCACCAATAATGATTTATAATGATGGATAACGATCATCACCATTTCATATGAGCAATGGTGATGGACCATAGCCTCCGTCACCAAAAAATGAATGTCACCAAAGGTGGCATCGCCAAAAGTATAGGTGTTGTAGTGACATTCAAATTTCATCACCAATAATGATTTATAATGACGGATAGTGACCGTCACCATTGCATATGAGCAATGGTGACAGACCATAGCCTCAGTCACCAAAAATTGAACGTCACCAAAGGTAGTGTCACCAAAAGTATAGGTGTTATGGTGACATTCAAGGTCCATCATGAATATTGATTATAATGATGGATAGTGACCGTCACCATTTTATATTAACAATAATGATTTATTGTGATGGATGTTTAATGGCCGTCACTATTGGTGCATATATATGGTGACATTCATTGAGTGTCACTAAAAGCCACATTGCTAGAAGTATAGGTGTTGTGCTGACATTCAATGTCCATCACAAATAATGACTATAATGACGAACAAGGACCATCACAATTTCATATCAACAACAGCGATTTATAATTTTGGACCTTTAAGGGTCATCACTATTGATGCATATATATGATGGTGTTAGTTGACTGTCACCATTTCATATTTTTGGTGAGGGTCAAAAAATGTCACCAACACTCATTGGTGATGGTCAAAAGAGCCTTCGTCACCAAAAATTGATCGTCACCATTCCATATGGATGTCAAGGCACGATGGAATTGAACTACGAACCTCCTGCTTGTAAAGTAGGTGCTCTTCCATTGAGCTAGCGCCCTTTAAAGAATTGTATTTTTGAAAATGAGACCTTGAAACTTCATAAATTGTAAATTATACAAATTTCAATAAATTAATGTCTAAGTACATTGAAGATGTAGGTACCTACCTAATGGTTTGTTGAGCCAATTTATTAACACAAATTAACACAAGTATTTAATTATCAATCTCGGTTTGTAAAACTTGGACGCAAGTCCACAGTATATGGATATCAGATGTAGCCAATCTTAGAAGATAAAATTTGAAGAGTTAAGGAAGTACATATTACAAACATAAACCTATTTTAACAATTTCTAATTCACTTATGTAATATGTGAAGGATGAGGCTCCTAACTTAGGAGAACCAAGTTGTCCTTCTCTGCAATACTACTTTCATGAAGAGAAATCTAAAAGAACTAATTAACAATGGTTTATGATGTAAAATATGTAAAAGAAGAGGCTCCTAACTAAGGAGGACCAGTTTGTCCTTCCTCACAATTCTACTCTATCATAATCACCATTGCTTCAAACCAGAAATGCAGAAATAACTTCAAATAAGAAAAGGAGAATGAAATTCAGTTTTAGTACAAGATCAAATAGAAGGGGGATTTAATTTAAATTCCTATGTATCCCTTCATATGTAGATTAAAATTAAACCAATATCCATTCAGCAATCATCACACATTAATTCAAACAAGCAAATCTGAAACAAAACAAGTAAGCAAATCTAAAGCAACTAGTTCATGAAAATTAAGCTAGTTTAACAATGAAGTGTACTTAGCTTGGAGTGGGGGCCCTCCACCCTTGCCTTGCACATTTGAGACTACTACCAAATGATAAAAATTCAAGAACTCATCCACACTAATTAATGGAAAAATGAAAGTAGAACAAGTTCTTCTAATTAAAATCTAAAATTCAAATGTCTCAACATAAAGTTATATAAAAATTGCATACATAAGCCTTCAATGTTTTGGATTAAATAGAAGATCATGAAACAAATTGATCTAAATTATCTATAGCAACTATATCTATTCATATCCATCTATCCAAATCAAATCCATTCAATCCATCACTAAAAATATGGACAATCCCATGAAATCATAAAACTGCCCTATTTCCTAGGGATTTTCTAGGTGACTAGTCATGTTTGACCAGACTTGACTAGGCCTAATAATGCTTATTTTGACTGAACCAAGTGGAATTAGTTAAGTCCTAGTTTTGAATCTTTCCATTCATGCATCCATCTCGTGCCCAAGTGTCCTACAAATATGTCATCCACATAGCTATTACGGGAATTTCTGATTTTGTCCAAATTGCACTTGAAACTCAATTTTCATAGAAACTTCTAGAAATTGAAAAATTAAAATTAAGTACCCGAATATGCATAAAATACATTAAAATGAGATGGATTTGATGGAAAATGGATGGAAAATATAAGGATTAAGTAAGTTTCCTTAAGCAAAAATTGACCAAAACTGAGGGCCAACATGGTTATTGAAGTTACGAAAATTGGGTGGAGGGAAAAATAGTTATGTATAAGAGAATCAATATGTTCAGTTGAATTATCAATTAGAAGTGAAGGTTTGAAGACATTTATAACCTATAAATGACCTATAACTATCAAATGCACCAAATATTGCAAAGGAAATGTCATAAGTGGATATCATATGGAGGAAGAGGAGGCAAGGACTTGGAACCCTTGTACATCTTGGCATGCCTTAGCACTTGGCACATTTTAGCATGTTTGACATGTCTTTCTACTATCTCCACATCTTAGCATGCCCTAGCATTACCTAACATACCTTCGCAGTTAAGACCTCACAACTAGCATTGATTTTTTCCATGACTTGTAAACCTTACATTCACTAGAACACCTTGGCACTCCCTAGTTGTCATGCCCTCTATTATCCTCCATAATGTCCCAGGATGATGAAGAGATTAATAGAGGTAACCACACATCAAGCTTTTAGTTTGGTAGATAGCCTTACCAAACCAGAGAGGGCTCTCTCTATGAAATCACAGCCAAGAGATGACTGAAATGTAGAGGATTTTAGGCTAGATAGCTAGGGTTAGGTGGGTTTTTGGAAAATTTAGGGACTTGGAACTCTATCCACCATTGTCTTATCTGGTGGGGACTTTATCAAGGAGGCAAGGACTTAGAACTCTATCTAGGATAAAGAACCTAACATGCATGACATAAGCTCCCTAGAATAGAGTACTTCCTACCTAGAAGAGTGTCCCCTGCTCAAAATATAGAACCCTTCTCTACTATGCACTTTTTTTAAGGATAAATCTGTGCATAAAATAGTACTAAGAAAAAAACCTAAATTAAGAAAAGTGAGCATCTAAGTCAAACTATAAAGTATAATAAATATGGATCTATATAAGTTTGGAAAACACTAGACAAGTATGATTTCATACAACAACAATAAGATGCCTAAAATTGATGTGATTCTTTCATCGTTGCTCTACCCTCATAACAAAAATTGAATCTATAGCATATACCCCAAGGGTATATGCATTTGCTGAAGGTGTAGATTGAAAGGATCTGCTAAGATGAAGTACTATTGAAGGAGAACACCTTCAAAACAATAGATACAATATATTGTGAATTCAACACATTTGCACACAGACCAAGGCTGCTACTAGGTACACTTCCCCACTGAATGGAAACTATAATGTATTGTAGTGCTACTTAAGGAAAAACACCTTTAGTGCAACACGAATAAAACTCTAACAGATATTGTCACTATGGCCTCCATTCTCGATGATCTCATCAATATAGGTAACAACTTCGATAATTGAAAAACCAAAATGTGAGATTCATAGATAATTTGAAATGACATTTAGGCATACTTTATTATTGTTTAGGAGTGTTAGTATAGAAAATGCAAGGTAACTTGTTGCGTATTTATGTCACAGCCCAAGGATGCGAAGAAATACATAAAATATTAAATAGCATGGTATAAGTCGATTCCAGGTAATTTTTAAATAGGAATGGAATTCTCCTTGTAGGGGTTCTAATCTAGTGGGTATAACTTTAAATAAGAAACTGATAGTTGTGGGGTTGAAATTGTCTCACAATTCATGAAAAGTCCCAAATTTGTTCACTAGAAAGAAGTAGAGCGAGTCGTCAAGTTTATGGAAGGGAACACCCTATTCGCAGGAACATAGCTTGAAATTAGTTGGGAATATTATTTCTCGTCTTCTTGTACATGTGTGCTTTGAAAATATAACCACATCCAAAGACTCAATAACAAATTTGGTAAAGTTTATAGATGTGAAGCACTTCTGAGAAAACTGATCGCTTAATGACAATTGAGTGAGGAATATGTCGAAGGATTCAATCTTGCACTCAGTCATAAAAAGAAAGTTAGGGTATCCAACATCTTGCCAATAAACTGACTCCAACCATAATGTGAAATCTAGGTTAACTGTGAAACCTCTTTCCCACTTTGTAGTATTGTTGCCTCTTGAATTCCAACAGGTATCTTGTTGCTTAGATCCACAAAACTTGTCCCAGGTAAACTTTGCATGATACAGTTGTGATGTGCAAGCTTGACACGCACTCTAGTTTTCCTGTAAAAGAGGGTAAGTCAAAATATTATGATAGGCTTAACTATAATTTGATCATACACTGTTGAGGTATTGTATGGAATGAACAATATACTATCAATGCACAAATGAAGAACTCAAAATAAACAAATTTCTTGTTGCCACAATAGTGCCACTCTTGGGATTCTCCAAGAAGCCACTAATTTATACACATTTGGAATCTTTACTTAGTCTGCAAAAGATTAAGAAATGGTAGTGATCATTCTTTTCCCTCCCATGGATGGTCTATATAGAGTCAACAATAGATTGATTTAAAAGTGAGGTATATGCCTGAAAAATAGGAGTCCGACTCTTCAACTCTATTTTAGTGGAAATGAAATATTCAACTATAAATGCTTGATCTTCTACTGCATAAATTTCTAGATAAATGGTTAGCATAAATATTTCCATTGTCCACATATCCCAAAAAACCATGTATATTTGGACTTTGGTTGTGTGTAAGAGAAGGGAGATCACATAAATAATCCATTATCAAAAGAAAAAGTTAAAGCACAATGCTCTATGGAGAATCTTTTTAAAATTTTATTACATACCTTAGAAAGTTTGAAAATACACAACTGAAGCTTCCCTCTCCTTCCACAGTTCATTAAATATGCCCCTTTTCCAATGCAGATGTGGCCTGTAGAATCACAATCAACAAATAGAATATGAAAATTAAGTTTAATGAATTAACGTAGTTTTGTTATACCTCAAGCAAATGGACTATGAGAAATTGGATTCATTCTCTACAAAATATGATATAGCAAGATCTAATTACATTTTTTCTTGAAACAAAGGTAAATTTGATTCATGCTCTGCAATAGATGATATAATTAGATCTATTGACATTTTCAACTCAAACAAAGGTAAGTTGAGTAAGATCAAGCTCCAAAATGATGGCATCCAACTTCTGAGTGGCATTTACTGTATATATCTAGCTAGAGGCTATAACATAAAGATATTTGTTATATGTGAAGATAAAAAAATGAAAGGAATGTGAAATATTTACCATCAATTATAAGTTCCTTTCAAGGACTAGATCAAACCATAACATTGTTATCAAGATACTTAACTTACCCATTCTAGTACGCTTCTAGTACTTTCATGATAAAAATCAAACTCAATAAACTTCAAACAACATAAATTAAGCAACAATATGTCTGAGGTTGGTTACCAAAGGACTATATCATACTAAATTACATTTTGCATCTAACATTGAAAATGATTGTGAAAGAAATGAAGACAAATCAATGATTATGATGGATGCATGTGATAAAATAAAATAAAAAAAGACCTTTCTTCTTGCTACTAATGAGTCTTGTAGGGGATTCTTGGATGAAGTTGATCCTGATCTGCTTTCTGAAATCAAATAGACACTTTCTAGCCACTTTGATTTGACAGACAACAACCCTGACACTTATGAAAATGAATATGGAAAGAAACAAGCATCGATGAACCTAGTCTTGAAGAAGGTGTATCAAAGTCTAATATGGATAGTATTTTAAATTTCTACAGCTAGTAGAGGGTTTTTCAAGGAAATTCTACAAAAGGGACAATTAATCTATATTTTCACTTATATCTTTTGGAAGTAAAATTAACAACTAAATTTTCATCCAAGATGTTTAGGTTACTAGCAATTGGTATCACAACATATCTCAACATTGCAAGGCATAAATCATATTATTCAATAATGTTGAGACTTGAGATACAAAAATATTCCCATGTTATGCAAGCAAGAAAACTGTTGATTTTTAGTTCTAAATCTATCGAACCAGAACAAAATTATGCCATCTTCAGCACCCTCTAGTCAAAGTTATTCTTCGCCTCATTTAACTCAATTAAGAATATGTCAATATCGTTGAGATTTCTTCTTCATTTCATGCTTCTATGTTATATATTTATGCAACCTAATATATCATTTATGTTAAGTGATTATTCATTAAAAATTATTTAGTCTGTCTAGTGCATCTACCTAATTTTTTGATCAATTTCTGGGGATCTGGGAAGACTCTATCGGATATTTGCAGTAGAAAATAGAGTACCATTTTAGTACCTAGTGTTATAAAACTCTAATTTGGAAAATGTATTTTGGGTTGTTTCCCTAAAACTATTTACAAATTTTTCAATCCCAAATCCATTTTAGGGAGAAATTTAGTATTATTTTTGGAAAATTTGAATGCAACTAAAAGAAATTCTTCCTGTTTGCTCGAAAGGTTCCGACACCAAATATGAGTATGAGTGAATTCACAGAACTTAAGATTTGGAAATAATTAAATTTTTCTTTTTTTTTTCCAGGACCATATATGATTGAATTCACAAAACTTGAGATTTGGATTCTAGAAACACTTAAATTTCACCTCATTTATTAGGATTGTAAGTTCTCTAAGATACAAACCTGTAGCATTAAGGATCTACTTTGCTTGTTTAAGGACAATGTTCAATTTATAAATAGTGATACAAGAATCCTTGTGTACATGCCTGACATAGTTCCTTAGTCACAACGAATGAAATTGAACTCCATTAATACATAACAGACAAGATAGAATGTATGAGACCATCTACTTTTCAACATATACTCTAACAAAAATAAACATCTATACAGTCATATAAATTTGTCACCACACCAAAGAAAGAATTAAAAACCACAATAAAAATAGGAACAGGCTTGGATTGTTATGGTTACCCTAACAAAATGCCTAATAGGATAAATATGTTAATATGGAAAATAGTGTAGTTGATTATGATTTATTGAGCCCAAGGGGTTAGCCCAATCGAATGTCATTAATGTTACTGGGTAGTTCGGTGGTGGCAGGTGCCCTGTTTGAAATTCCTTGGGTGAGGTGCAATAGTCAATGCCAATGGATTTACCAGGGATGCCATCCATGAATGTGGGGAAATATCCATTGGGATTCCCCAGAGATTTTTTCTTGGGAAGAATAAAAATAATATTTCCTAAAGAGAAATTTTGAGATGCATACAATGTACACCCAGTAAAATCAACTCTAAAGAGACAAGCCATAAAAGGAGGAAAAATACATATGCTTTTACCTATGTTCCCTCATTTTCTCTCCCACCATGTAAAAATCAAAAATATGCTACTCTTAAACTTGAAAAGGAAATGATGAAGAAAATTGTGAATTTTGAACCAGTCCTCCTTATGTGGAATAAGACTAAAAGTGTGGTGCAAATGCAGTGAGGTTAGCAATGAAACATACTTGGGTGCCATTAATGGACTGAAGAGGTAAAAACTTAAGTCACAACTCTCTTCAATCTCATTTTCCCTACACCATGTGAAAAGATAAAATATGCTACCCGTAAACTTAAAAGCAAGGATGAAAAAAATAGTGAATTTTGAACCAGAGACCTGAGGTGTCTGTACTCCTCCCTGTGTGCAAGAAAACTAAAAGTGGGGCATAAATGCAGTGAGGTTAGAAATGAATCATACCTGGGAACCATTAAAAGATTTAAGATCCAATGATGGGGGATCTAAGTTGTGTGCACTCCTCCCTGTGTTTAAGAAGACTAAAAGTGGGGTGGAAATGCAGTGAGGTTAGAAATGAAACATACCTAGGCGCTATTAATGGATTGAAGATCTGATGGTGGGGTTCGATATCAGTGTGCTACTGGTAAAACCTTAATTCAAAACACTCTTCAATCTCATTTTCCCTCTCACCCTCTGAAAAGTGAAAATATGCTACTCTTAAACTTAAAAGAAAGGATGAAAAAAATAGTCAATTTTGAACCAGTCCTCCTTGTGTGGAAGAAGACTAAAAGTGGGGTGGAAATGTAGCGAGGTTAGAAATGAAACATACCTGGGTGCCATTAATGGATTGAATATCCAATGGTGGGGTTCGATATTAGTATGTTATTGGTCAAACCTTAATTCACAACTCTCTTCAATCTCATTTTCCCTCCCACCCTATGAAAAGTGAAAATATGCTACTCGTAAAATTAAAAGCGAGGATGAAAAAAATAGTGAATTTTGAACCAAAGAGCTAAGATGTGTGTACTCCTCCCTTTGTGGAAGAAGTCTAAATGTAGGGTGTAATTGAAACAAGGTGATGAGCCTCATAAACGGGTAATTATATGGGCTCATTTTACCTCCTAACCTAGTCAAATCAACCATTCTCTTAACTTATTGTATGATTTTCTGATTATATTTATGCTTATAGGCTGAGTTGAGTTAGTTATTATGCCATGTGGTCTAACATGTATTTATTGCAGATTATTCATGGATTTCAAAGTCAAAGTAAATGATCTAGTGGTCAAACTATAGCAATAAATCAAAGTAGACAGAGGAGAGGACTTATACGAGTGAACCCCACTCATTTATTGCTCCTCACTTCGAATTCCCCTTCATTCAACTCAAAGTACAAGCAACTAAATCATGCACTAAAAGGCATCCGAGCAAGTGGAAGATGATTGATAGTTATTTCGAGTTTTGGGAGCCAAACCTCCATGATTTTAGGGAAGCTATTCGTAGCTTGAGATGTATAAGTAGATAAGCCTAGGACCTCACTAGGAAAGACCTTTTTTTTTCTTTTGCAAACTCTTCTCAAATTTAGAGCTTACTATTTTATGACAATTTTATGTAATTTTGCTATTTTTTGATGATGAAGATGGAATCCTTTTTGAGCTAGCAATGAGTTACCATAGAGGGTTAAAGCTCTTGGGTTAGGGTCCAATCCAAGTAGCCAATCTTCTATTTACATGTATTTGTATTCTTTACTTCAGTTTGTAGATTAGTTTGTTGTTAGATGTATTTCTGTTATGGTTAATAATAGGTTGCTTTTGATGATTTAGTAGCTTGCTTCCATTTGCGATTTTTGCAGTAGGTTAAACAGTGATCAGAGAAGATTCAAAATGCTCGAAATTATGCCTTGGTCTCTCTTCCTCCCTCTGGGACCATGATTTGAGGCAAAGACTCTCTTGCTGCCCCAAAAACATAGATTTTCCTCATTCCTAGGACTTCTAGTGTTTGCAGCTCTCTAGTAGGTTGATACTCTAGTTTTACTTTTCTTTAGATCTTATTTATCATGTTCACTTCCTGATTTTCAATATTCATTTTTCATGCTTTCCTTTCTTACAACATTTCCCAACATTTCCTTCTATACATCATAGTTTAGGCCATTTTAATGAAAAACTTTGTTTTTCCCAAGATGCACTCAATTCATTGGTTGCTTGATTTTCTTGGTTGACTGTCAGTTTCTATGTAGTATATATCTTCAAGTAGTAGGCTAGCTTACTAGAAATCATACCCTCCATCTAATCCATGCCTTATAGGTCTCCCAAACCTCACCTCAATTCTCCCCTAGTTTCCTTCATTTTTCATAGAACTTCTTCCTCTGTCCTTAAGCAAACCCAATCATCTTTTTCTCTCCTGGTGATTCGTGGTAGACCTTAGGTGCCCTAACACCTCATTCCAACCTTCATCCACCTTTTTCACCCACTCTCACACCCTAAAAACAACAAAAAATTCTCTTGGCCTCCTCTTGTCGGCCTCGTGTAGTTTCCCTATTTTCCTCCTGTAGTTTTTCCTGTGTCCTCCTGTAGTTTCTACTGTAGGCTTTCTTTTGAAGGCGAAGTGTGGGAAAAGCCTCCAAAAGGCCACTTAAGACCTCCTAGGACCCATCCAGACTATCCTACATCCTCTCAATCTCCAAAACCACCCTCTAACACCATTTGTTTGCTGCCACACTCACACACAATAAATTAGATGCATGTTAAATTCACATAAGAACACATAAAAATGAAAAAATATGTTTTTTTCTTATTTACTTCGAGAAATAGCATGTTTAGAAGTTGCTTACTTCATTGAGTAGGTAATGGAATTTTTTTCATGGTTTTCATAGTGTTTTTGGCAAAAGTTGAATTAGCTTTTTAATTAGGGTTTACTAGGTTTTTCTTTACATTCTAGTTTTTCTCCTTTCTATAGTTATAATAACATCGATAGAGTAATATTTCTTCCCTTCATCGCACATATAGCTTCTTCTGAAATATATAGAAGTTGGCTTGATCTCCTAGTAATCTCGCGCTAGTTGACCAAGTGACAACGTGTAGTGAGAACTAGTACTTGTGCATATAGCACCGATGCTTCCAAGTTTGTTACGAATTACTAGGTTGATAAAAGTGAAGTTGGTGGCCTAGGAGTTGAAACATTCTTGCTGCAATACTGGCACTGACCACAAGGTTAGACGCGAAACATACCAGGGGGCCATTAATGGATTGAAGATCTAATGGTGGGGTTCGATATGAATTTGCTACTGGTAAAACCTTAATTCAGAACTCTCTTCAGTCTTGTTTTCCCTCCCACCCTGTGAAAAGTGAAACTAGTTTTCCCTTCGTCCTATGAAAAGTGAAAATATACTACTTGTTCTAGAAAGTAAATGAACATTGGAATTAGGATGGATTTGTTACATCAAAATTAAGGCTGAATTTTTTCAAAAATGTTAAAATTTCCCTCCCTAAAAAACAATAAATACAATATTTATAGAGTATAGAGTAGATGTGCAAGTGTAATGTAAGTATGTAAACAATTCTAAATATCATCTTAGTTAAAGAATAATAGTAATAAGAATAATAAAAGTCAAAAGTATGGGGATGAGTGAAAAAATCTAAATGTTGGCTCAATTAATAATAAAAATAATAAAATTCAATTTGTTATATTTTTATTTTGTTATTAACTTGTGAATAGGTTTTGTTACAATACCATAAGCCAATATCATGGTTGATCAATACCTCAAGACCAAAAACCATAACTTATTTCACAACCAAAATATTTTATAACAATATGACAAGATTTTTAACCATGTATATTCAACCCCCACTTTATATTGGATATTATTAACTTGTAAAAAATTGGTTTTGTTATAATACAATGGGCCAATACTATGGCTTATCAATAGCACATGCTCTAAAAGCATAACTTATTTCACAATCAAAATATTTTATAACAATATGAAAATATTCTTAACCATGGATATTCATTCTCACTTTACCATGGACATTATTAACTTGGAAATATACTTTTTTATAACACCATGGGCCAATACCATGGCTTATCAATATTAGATGCCCAAAAAACATAACTTATTTCAAAATAAAAATATTTTATCAGAATATGACAAGATTCATAATCATGGATATTCACCCCTGCTTTTTCATTGATATTATGAACATGTGAATAGGCTTTGTTACAATAACATGGGCTAATACCACGGCTTATCAATACCGCATGCCAAAAAATCATATCTTATTTCACAATCTAAATATGGCAGGATTCTTAGCCCTCGATATTCACCCCCACTTTACCGCGGATATTATTAAATTGTAAATAGGCTTTGTTACAATACCACGGGCCAATATCATGCCTTATGAATACCAAATGCCCAAAACCCATAACTTATTTCACAATAAAAATATTTTAATTTAATTTAATGTTTTAAAATTTTTTATTTGAAGCTAATTGGAAAAGGGTTTTAATTAGTTTTGAGATATATATAAACCCTCTATCCTCACGACTACTAAAATTATTCCCGTATAAATTAAATTAAGTTTTTAGTAAAATTAAAAATGAGAATACTTTTGTATTTAAGGATGTGAAATTTATATAATACAAATATTAGTAAGGACCAACACAGATCTATCTTAACTAAGGATCCAAGTGATGATAGCAAGAAAAGTGAAGGGAAGAGAGGGGGAGGGAGATAGTAACAAAGATAGAGGGTGGAGAGAGAGAGAGTGATGGGGGGAGACAGAGAGAAGGAGTAGGAAGAGAGAGGTAAGAGAGAGAAGAAGAGAGTGGGGGAGAGAGATATTGAGTTGGAGGGGGAGAGAGAGATATTGAGTTGGAGGGGGAGAGAGAGGTAGAAAAGAACTAAGTCATATGGATATAGAGGTGGAGAGAGAGGGAGGAAAGAACTAAGGCATAGGGAGATATAGGTGGAGAGAGAGAGGGAGTGACAAGGGATAGATGGATAAAGAGAGAGGGAGAGAAGAGAGGAGGGGAGTGAGAGAATAAGTGGGGATAAATATAGGGAGAGAAGGGAAAGAGAGAGAGAACGAGGCACAAAGATGGAGCGGGGAGAGAGAGAGTGTTGGGGTGGACAGAGGGAGGTGAGAGAGAAAGTGAGCGAGAGGACTAAGAGAGAGGAGAGAGAGATGAAGTTAGATGGGGAGAGAGACAGAAGGAAGAAGAAAGACATAGAGGGAGAAAGGTAGAGAGAGAGAGGGAGTGACAAGGAAGCGATGGAGAGAGGAGGGATAGAGGGAAGAGAGAGAGATGGAGAGGAAGAGGGAGGGAGAGAGAGATAGATATGGAGAGAGAGTGTGTATGTCTGGGGGGTGAGATAGACAGAGGGAATAAGAAAGAGACACATAGATACAAATATAGATATTATATAGTATTATATAACTAGCCTAGATCCATCTTAACCTGGATCTACCAAGCTTCGAAAAAGAGGTTTGCACGTCGAGAGATTTGATCCCTTTCAACACTTGATAGATCTAGGTTAAGATGGATCTAGGCTGGCTTAATAAGTTCGTAGTTGTATTTGATAAACTAAGACTTTTTTTATGGTTGTGTTTGAAAACGATTTTTCCATATTTGGTGTCTTTATCACAATAATAATAATCTAATTTTAATTTAATTTTAAGCTTACCTTTTTTATGCAATGATTTTGTTGTTAGTTTATAGATATAGACATGTTATACTTTTGGAATTTGAAAATAAAACACATGCTCTTAAATTGGTTGTATTGAAAACATTTAAGTGTAAGAAAGAAACACACCCTCTTAACTCGGTTGTATTAAAAACATAAGTGTTCTTGTATACTAGGCGGGTGCAAACAAGAGAGAGTATATGGTAAGTGGATTAAATAGTTAAAAACAAAAATTTTGGTTAAGGATAAAGTTACAAAAATCTAACAAATAGTCTAGGGTTAGAATATTATTGTTTTGGGACATATAAAGTTGAAGGTACATTTTATGGAGGTCTAGTCTAAGCCCTTGGGTGTAGGGCACATATTATGGGTATCTTGGACTTTTGGTTTGTCTTAGTGGTGTCAACTGGTGGTGGAGTGACCAACCAATGAGTATGTGAAGTTTTTAATTTACAAGGTTGGCATCAATCAAGTATTCTCCCTCTCTACCCAACTCTAAGATGAGGATTGTGCATAATGGACTTATTATTGTAACAAATTGCAAATATTTGATTATCTTTAAGTTCAAGGGCTTGAAGTGGCTGCCTCAACCTACAAATTTCTAAAGGAACTTGTTTTTCAATTAAACCCTTGTGGTGAAGGAGCTACAAAAGAGGAAGGCCTTACGACTATTTTTAAGGGGTTGTAATGACTCTCATCTTGTGCTAAATATGTAGATATGATGCTAATGGTATCAATCTTAGTACATTCATGTATGTAATGTAAATATCTTCCTATCAACTTACATTGTGTAAATATGATAAATATTTTGTGGTTACCATAATGTACATGTTGAAGTTCCACTTGCATGATTATGGGAAACACTTCTCACTTATCCTCGTGTACATGGGGAATATCATAATTACTCTATGCGATAAAAATACCTAGTAATATTTTCACATTGAACACTGTACAATAAACTTAAACCTAATATCTTAGTGAAGAACAAGTAACTAGCTATACTCTGGAAGGGTTTTTGGATTGACAGTTAGTGAAACTCATTACAGTTAGGTGTGGCAATGTTTGGTGAGTGTTAGTGAGTGCTAGGGAAACATAAGGGAGAACTAGGTCAAAATGCATGGAAATGAATGAATAAGAGTGTGTGATAGGGAGTGCCAATGAGTTCCAGGTGTGGTAAGAGGGGAGTGACATGGTATGCTAAGAAGTGCTAAGTCATTCTAGCATGCCACAATGACATGCATCCAACATGTGTTAGGTGCCAAGGTATGCCAAATAGTGTTAGGGAACATTAGGGAAACACAAGGGAGCACTAGGTGAAAATAGTTCATGCAAATGAACGATTAAGAGTTTGTGACAGAAAGTGTAAGTGATTTTAGGGTGTGCTAAAGAGGGAGTGACATGATATGCTAGGCAGTGCTAAGGCATACTAAAGGCCAGGGAAACATGACAAGATGTGCTAAGTACTAAGGTCTTCCAATGCATGCTAGGGTGAGTTATGGAGTGTCAAGGAAAAAAATGGTGCACTTGTTTCAAATGCATGGAAATGAATGAATAAGAGTGTGTGATAGGGATTGTCAGTGAATTCTAGGTGTGCTAAGGAGGGAGTGACAATGTATGCTAGGTAGTTAGAAGGAATGCTAGAGTGTTAGGGCGACATGCCAAAATGTGCCAAGTCCTAGGGTGTGCCAATGTGTGTCAGGGAGTGCCATGAGAACAAAACGGAGAACTAGTTCAAATTGCATGGAAATGAATAGATAAGAGTGCATGATAGGGAGCATCAGCAAGTTCTAATTGTGTGAAGGAGGGAGTGAAAAGGGTGTATGCTAGGTAGTGCTAAGGCATGCTAGAGTGCTAGGGCATGTTAGGGAGTGGTAGAGTCTGTTAGGGAGTGGAAAATCATGCCAAGGAATGCAGGAGATGATAATGTGTGCCATGTAGTGCCAATGGATTGTTATACATGCTAGATGTTATGGCATGTGAAGATGTAAACTATGTTGCTTATTTGTTTTATGGGCATTGTTGGATGTGAGCCTTGAATTGGTAACTTGTTAAGTGGGATGAGTTAATATTGGACATGAGAAGCCTAAGATGATTTATAGTCCATTAAGGGAACAAGGCATAGTCTAGTTGTAGTAAATTTAACTTGGTAAAGTTGTTGTAGTTGAGGTAGGACTTGGTTGGGTTCCTAAGTCTAAAAGAAAATAAGGGTAGTTACGAGGGAATGATAATTAAGGAGTGCCATGGCATGCCAAGGAATGAAAAGGAATGATGACATATGCCAGATAGTGTCAATGCATTTCAAGGAGTGTTTGTGAGTGTGAAGAAATCATAAGGGAGCACTAGGTCAAAGTGCATGGAAATGAATGAATAAGAGATTATGCTAGGGAGTGTCAGTGAATTATAGGTTTCCCATGGATGAAGTGTGTTAGGAGAATTTCATATTAGGAATTGTAGAAGGAAAGCCTATGATTGTGATAAGAGGACGGAAAAATCAGTTTGAGACAAAGGGAGACTTTGGTCTAGATTCAACACTATTTTTTCAATGACTTGGTTGGGTTCCCAAGTCACAAAAAAGGTAAGGTTATCTATGAGGGCATGAAAACTAGGGAGTTCCAAGGTGTGCAAGGAATTTTAGGAAGTGCTAACACATGTTATAAAGTTCCAAGAAATGTTAGGCATGTCAAGACATTCCAGGTGCTAAGGCATGCGAATGTGTGCTAGGTTCTAGGATGTGCTGCCAACACATGCTAGGGATTGCCAAGGAAACACAAGGTGGGACTCATTTCAATTACATATAAATGAATGAATGTGCGTGTGTAACAACACAAGTAAAACTAACATTAATGTCAAAAGGAAAACAATTCTTTTAATGAAATTATACTTGTACTCTCCAGCTGCGAAGTGACCACAAGATTTTGGGGACGACTCTCCTCCCAACCGTAGGCTCAATCGTGCAAGATTCTGCTACAACTAGCCACCCCCAAGCCCTCAATCAACGACTACTGCCGGTATTAATAGGTCTTAGTATTCTCCCAAGAGAATGAAGATAGAACCTCAGAATGATCGAACCCCCTTCCATCCTCCTCATCATTCATTAAATAGAACAAAACATTGGAAGGGAAATCACATGCACACCCTCCATGTGTCTGCATGCTACATGCCCACCCTCCATGTGTCTGCATGCTACTTTTTCTTTATTTTCCTTTGATTTTTTTTTTTGATAATTTCCTTTTTATTAGAGCTTTAATATGGTTATTACTATTTTTTTATTTTTATTACTTATTTCTTTTAATATCATTTTTATTTATTTATTTTTATTATGATTTATTTATTATTATTCATTATTACTTATTATTTTGTATTATTTTTATTAGTTATTATTATTTATTATTTATTAAGTGGTTTATTTATTATTATTCATTATTATTTTTGTATTATTTTTATTAGTTCTTATTATTTATTATTTATTATTAAGGGAGGAATTTTACATACTCTCCCACTTTAAGGAACTTCATCCCGAAGTTAAGTTTTTATTATTTTTTATTATTTTTATTTCTTCATGTTGCCAGCACCCTCTGCTGAACTAGTATAACCAGCAGGCATCGAAAGTTCCCAACACCCTGGGAAATCTCAAGGAAGCTCTATCCTTTTTCCACTTTCGGCTCCAGGCTAAGCCTGACCCGGTCTGTATCCTAGTCGAAGGCTGGCCCCAAGGCTCGCGCCTGACTCAGACCTCATCTGCCCCAAGGCAGGGATCCGGTCCGGTACTCAATGACCACCCGGGCATCTCGCAAGGCTGGCCCACCCCCGCCACAATTACTAAGGCGCACAACCCCAGGCATCGAAGTCCTTTACATCCCTTCTAGACTTCGGCATCCCAATCCAATACTAAGCACTTAGCCTAGATCATCAGGCACTTGGCCTCCTCAAGATGGTCTCATAGTTCTTCTAGAGCTATCCATCAAGAGCTATACACAAGACAAAGGAATCACTGGCATATGTAGTGTTGATTGAGTCTGTCCCAGCCCATATGATGTTACTTATTCTCCCTCGTGCGTATGGGCTCGCACGAGATCATCAAATAAACCGGACCTCTCGGTCCAATGTAGAGTCCTGTCAATCATTATACTCCAACATGCAACCAATGCATTAGTTATACCATCATAGTATCATAGAAATTTATCCATATACCAAATTTTGTATGTCATCATGAGAACATTCATCATAGTTAATCGCAACATTATGAATAATACATGCTATCATCATAAGTTATAACATCAACATCAATTACTAATAATCATGTAGTAAATGAATATGTCAATATATCTTGTCCTAACATCATAATCATAAAAACATTATTTAGATTCTTCATAAAGTATCTGTCTTAGTTAAGGAGCATTATTCAGCACATATTTTAATCAAGTAAATAAGGAAAGTTTTGAAAAATAACAGCTGCATCTTCCCAGGTAGCTGACCCTGGGCTATATTGGTCCCATTGGACCTTGACTTGCTCAAACTCACGGTTCTTGAGTCGACGAACCCGGTGGTCCAGTATACATAATGGGTTGGCTTGAAGGGCTCCGTCCTCGGAAACCTGCAATTTGTCAAATTTCAAAACATGGGATGGGTCGGGTACATATTTTCTAAGCATAGAAACATGAAACACATTATGCATCTTTCTTAGATGGGACGACAGCTCAAGCTTGTAAGCAACTAGTCCAATCCTCTCTAGGATCGTGAATGGCCCAACAAATCTAGGTGATAGCTTTGTTCCCTTACCCATCCTAAAGGAACTTTTAAAGGGTTTGATTCTAACGAAAACTTGGCTTCCTTCCTGAAAGTTTCTATCAATTCTCTTTGTATCAACATAACTTTTTTGGCGATCCCTCGCTTCTTTTAGTCTCTGCTAAATTGTGGCAATTTGTTCTTCCATTTCTTGGAGCATTTCGGGTCCCAACATGACTCGGTCCTCTAATCGATCCCAACTTAACAGAGTACGACATGGTCTTCCATACAAGATTTCGAAGGGGGCTGCCTGTATTGAACTGTGGTAACTGTTGTTGTAGGCAAATTCTACTAAGGGAAGGTATTTCTCCCATTGGCTTTGTTGATCCATGACATACATTCTTAACATGTCCTCCAACACTTGGTTTACTCTTTCTGTTTGACCATCTGTCTCTGGGTGATATGCTGTACTGAAATTTAGTTGTGTTCCCATAGATTGTAATAGACTTTTCCAAAATATGGAAGTAAAACATGTCTCTATCAGATATTATCTTGCGCGGTACTCCATGAAGGCGAATTATTTATTTCAGGAAAATTTGAGCGATCACTGATGCTTCAAAGGTAGTCTTGACAGGAATGAAGTGAGCACTCTTAGTTAATTTATCAACCACAACCATAATACAGTCATGTCTCTGGGACGTCATAGGTAAGCCTCCAACAAAATCCATTGAAACAATCTCCCACTTAGTTTCTAGTATATCATGGGGTTGTAAAAGTCCGGCCGGGTGATGATGTTCAGCTTTAACCTGTTGACATTCTAAACATCGAGCCACAAACATTGTTATATCCTTTTTCATTCCTGTCCAGAAAAATAGTTGTTTTAAGTGTGCATACATTTTCTGGACTCCTAGATGCGCAGCGTATGGAGCTTGATGGGCTTCCTTCAATATTAAATTTCGAAGATCAACATCTTCTGGGACATAAATCCTATCCTTATATTGTAGCAATCCATCATTTTCTAAGGTGTATTCCTCCCACTTGGTTGCCATAGGTAGCTCTTCTTGAAAGGCAAATTTTATTTTCTGGTAATGTGGGTCCCTTACTAAATGATTTAGAATCCGGCTCCTCAAGTCTATCTTTAAT